>CM053030.1:458306181-458344650 GCA_028564925.1 Lithobates sylvaticus | reverse complement strand
ATATGATAGCGTCTTTCTTAATACGATAGCCAGGGAAGCAGGTCTGGAAAATGTGCATATTAAGCATTGCCCAGACAGCACGGGTCACACATTTAAGCGAGGCAGTTGTGAGAGCAGGATAGATAGCTTTTTTTTTTTTTAAGGGGGGACTCTGCCTTTTCAGCTCCCGAGTGTCGTATGGTGAAGTTCTCTGATAACCTTATGCTGTCTGTTATTCTCAATGCTTCAGATATGCCACCTAAAGTAAAGGGTATTTGGAGGATGAATTCGGCACTGCTGGATGACGAGGAGGTAAGACAATCTTTTGAGGATTATTTTCAGGCTCAGATAACCATCCTGGATTTCTGCAGCAGTAAGTCGGAGTGGTGGGAGCTTGCTAAAAGCCAGATTAGTGGGTTTTTCAAGGCCATAGGAAAAGGGAAACAGCTTGGTAAGTACATTGCCTACCAGCAGCTACGGAGAAAACTTGATCGCCTTGTCTCATGTGATGGAGATTCAGGGGCAAACTTTGAGGTGAACCTTCTCCTTAGGAAGTATCAGTATGATCGGCACGCTTCTTTGGTTCTGTAAAGGGACTATGGGAACCTATCACTCGCCTGACCCTTATCAGAACTGCAAACAAAGTGCAGCAGTTAAGACGGTTGTTGGGTTAAGGCAGGGGTCTTCAAACTATGGCCCTCCAGTTGTTGGGCTAAGGGATAGTACGGCCTCTTTGACGAAATCCAGATCAGGGATTATGGAGGTCTTTTTTGTGGATCTTCTGGGCTGAGAAGTACCTCGATCGAGCAAAGATGTTGCGTTTTCTGGATTATACACCAGGTCTGGGAAATAACATTCTGCTGGCAAGTTTGACGAAAATCACAGCAGAAGAGGTAGTCAAAGCTATAGACAGTCTGGCTATTAAGAAAACACCTGGGCCAGACGGATTGACGGCTGAATTTTATAAGACTTTCAAATCCAGCTTTGGCACCTTATCTTGTGGAGGTAATTAACGGCTGTCTGCAAGAGGGTTCGCTCCCTCCCTCCATGAGACAATCTGCTGTGATTCTGTTGTCAAAAGGCAAGGATCCCTCAATGATTGAGAAATGGCGCCCCATTAGCCTTCCTAATGTCGATAGAAAGATTCTGGTGAAGATAATTTTCTGGCGCTTGTCGTCAGTAGCAGACAGATTGCTTTCTCATCAGCAGCACTGTTCAGTCCAGGGCAGAAGCACTTTATCGGTGGTGTTAGCTGTCCGGGAGGCTCTGGAATGTTGCAGGGCTGAAGGCTGAGGAAAGTATTTGCTGGCATTGGATCAGGTGAAGGCTTTTGATCGTGTCAATCATGAGTACCTCTGACTTCTCCTTGACAAGTATGGCCTGGAGGGAGGGTTTATTGGATGGCTTAAGACTTTATATAGAGAGGCAGAGAACTTCATGCTTGTTTATGGTTGGGTTGGACGGCCCTTCAGGGTTGGATCGGGGTTGCACCGGGGCTGTCCGCTGAGCCCTTTGCTATACGAGTTCGCAATCGATCCCAGAAGGCTAGAGAGCGGACCATTGTGCGGGGTGCCGGTGGGCATTACTGGTGAGCCGCCCTTCAGGGTTGTAGCCTATGCTGATGACGTTTCTGTCTTTATCTCTGGGACAGAGGAGGTGCAGGAGGTGGTCTCGGTTATAGAGCAGTATTCTGAGGCATCAGTGATAGTGAGGTCAACTGTGATAAAAGTGAAGTTTTTTTGGAGGAGCGAGGGAAATGGGAGCTTTGCACTTCCGGACACCTTCCCGAGGCCTCAGCAGAAAGTCAAAGTATTAGGCATCGAGTTTGGCCCTGATGATTACAGTAAGTCAAATTGGGAAGCCAGACTGAATGATGCTGCTGTCAAGGGGAAATGCTGGAAAGGGTGGCGGCTCTCCTTGAGGGAAAGGGTTGACTTGATTAAGACCTACCTGATTCCTACCTTTCTGTATGTCAGCTTTGTTTGCGTCTTGCCAGAGTCCTGCTATACCAGGATTTATAGTTGTTTCTTCCAATTATTATGGGGGAACAGGCTGAACCTTGTGAAGCAGAATGTGACTTACCTATCTAGGTGGAAGGGTGGCCTAGGGATGGTCAACCTGGTTGTGTTCTTCTCTCTGATGTTTTTGAAACATAATTTTGGTAACATGCTAGCAGAGAGAGACCGCCTGGATGGGTAGGTATTTTCCAGATCTGGTTTAGACCTTTTCTGGGCTGTTAAGAGAGTGGCGGGCCAGTGAAAAGCCTAAGGGTCAAGCAGGGTAAGCTCCCGGTTATGTTGCCCTGTGCCTGAAAAATCTTAGACGGTGGCATGTGACAGTATAGGATATCAGGTCCCTGCCTAGGAGACTCCTGGGTGAGAAGACCGTGGGTACTGTCTTTCTTGCGCCACTGGCCTTAAGGGATTTCCCAGGTCATATTATGAGGGAGGGTTTATGTTTAATAAATTCTAAACGGAAATTTAGGGACCAGGCATGGCTCGCTTTCCATGGTAGGCTCTATTTGAGGGGGAACATGAAGTGCTGCTCTTTGGACAATCGTGGTTGTACAAGAGCGGAGTGTCAGGGTCAGGGTGAAGTGGAAACCATGGACCACTTCTTGCTTCAGTGCCCTTTCAATGTAGAAGTCTATAAAAAGGTGGGGAGGGCTCTGAATATTCCTTTCTTGCCTAGCATGTCTTATGCTGAGTGGGTGTATGGAGCATTGCAGAATTGCAAGGGATTTGATTTGGACACTCTTTTTCTAGTCAGTTTAGTAGTCCAATATTACACCTGGAATGTACGGTGTCAGGTATCCCTTCGGCAGAAAGTCCTTCCGGTCGTGGTGTGTGAAATTCTTGGTGAGGTAGGGAAAATTCGGGGTCTCGAGAAAGACAGATGGCGGCAAAGGGTCTGGATAAAGGCGTGGAGGAATATCAGGCCTGTAGCTGCTGTTTGTTGATCTCTGGGTGTTGGGTTCTTTCCCTGTTTTCTCTCTGGACACTCCCTTAGGATTTTCAAAGATAAACATAATTTTGAAGAAAGGCTACGTACACATGATAATCTATGTTTCTTGGTCTGAATGTTAATAAAGTTTGAGTAATGTGTACTAGTACAGTGTTCTTCACCGGCAATAAATCTGTAGAGGTGGTGCACATGTAGCTTTAAATGGTGTCATTTGTAATCCACAAAAAGTAACATTGCTGCTCTGAGGTAAATTGCGCCTAGGCAGTTCAATAGGCATGAAACTTGTGTGTAAATGCAGGATGAGCCTTCCGGCTCTCTCACCAATCCTTGGGGTACCGTCCTCCGATCCGGTCCCTCTAATGGTGGCTCTGGTCTCTTCAATGGCGGCGTCCGGTCTCCTCAGTCACAGCCCTGCACTGCGGTCATCAGCTCCGTCCGACCGACAGTAAGGGGAAGTCTCCGCTCCGCTGCTGTGGAAAGTGAGGGGTGAGAGTCTCACTCCATCGGCTGCAAGGCCCAGGCTTCAGGCCTTCAGCTCCGGTCCGCACAGGTGTCTCTGCTGGCTGCAGTCTCCGCGTCACACGCTCTGTCAGCAGAGGCAGGCCAGTCCTGTCAGGCCTCTGAAGAGGAAGTGTCCCAAGAGGAAGAGGCGGTCTCCGCTCTTCCCTTTTATAATCTCTCCCAGCAGCCTCCCGGGCGGAAGTCAGCAGCCCTGGGGCCTGGGGAATTGTGGGAGATGTAGTCTCTGAGCCTAAAAGGGGTAGAACCCCGCTACATATATATATATATATATATATATATATATATATATATATAATACACACACACATATATAATACATAATACAGTGATATATTGTTCTTGGTTGGAAAAAAAAACCTTTTGTTCATATATTATAGGTTGAAGTAAGCCTTTATTATTATTATTATTATTATTACATTTAGTCGTGCATACAATATGTTATGCATACATAAAAAAAAAAAAAATAATTTAGAAATTAATTTTTTTTACAAAAATACAAAAAATAAATAAGTTGAGATGTGTTTCTTGTTTGCAAGATTCTCAAAATAAAAAATTGCCAACTCAATATTAAACCCTACAGACTAATGCTGGCCATACATAGATAGAAAATTGTTAGTCAAAAACAGTCGGAAATGAAAAAATCTGTCGAATGTGCATGGAATAAGGCCATCATTGTATCCACAGATGCCGCCCAATTATCGGCATATTATTGATCCATAGCAACATAAATGGTCGATTTTCCGTCGATCGATTACACGATCTGGGATTACATTTTAACACGCGCATGTGCTGTAGATTTGTTCAAACTGTTTTCGATCGATTCCACTACTAGTGTTTCAAAAATTGCTAGTTTTGGCGCAAAAAATCCGACATGTTAGTTCGTATTTCTGGCAACACAATTTGCATTTCAAGAAATAACTATTTCGAACGATTTTCTAACCAGCATAAGACTGGGATGCCATTAAAGTTCATGTGCGTGTAAATGCAGGAGTCCCAATACTTTTGGTAATATAGTGTATATGTATTACACAGTCTGCAAGAGGTTAAACTAGGTTCGGAATAGCCGCTGACCACGGCCACCATATTTTGTCATACTTGGCCAGGCAGGCTCCTCTGATGGAGTTTTTTTGGTTTTTATTTAGTACGTGATTAATGATGGTGACAAGAGTCCTCTGCCTTCAAATTTAGCATATATAGTCAGATTGAGTGCACCAAACACTTTAAAAATTTAAGCTTGTTTAAAAATAAAATCGAAATCATTTCAAACGAAGGTTCTGGAAGGGCGTGTGCTCAAATAGCAAAGATGTATTTGAAGTGGTTTTATTGAAAGATGGGGATGTCGCATATTTGGTTTCAGTCTGTTTTTAATTTAGTTAGTTCATTTTTCTCATTAATTACCCTTTATTCTCTGCAGATGTCTAAGTCACTGTCCACCTGTGTTGGTAGAGTTATTAAATTACACTATTCAATCCACATGAGAAGCAGGAGAACCACAAACCACACTCGTCAGCATGTTTATGTAAGTATTCATGTGTCATTATGATATCATTGGATACCGTTTGTGCCAGACATGTAAATAAAGTTGTTTGAACTGTCACTCGCAGGACAATGAACAAATAGTTATAAAGTAGATAATAGAATTGTGTCATACTGGGCTGACTCAACCATATCCTGTTTAAAGAGACACCAGTTTGTCTTAGATTTTCTTAACTGCCTGTTTATATGAGTGGTATGGTAATGATTTTTTTCTTTTTTAAGTGTTGATTGATAATTTTGCTTTTATTTCATCTTATACATCGTAATCAAATCATATATGGACATTTTTCATTTAATCTGTCTTAGACAATCAGCTGAGTGGGTGTAATTTTCATCTTGACTTTCATCTTGTACGCCTGGCTGTCCTATAGCTGTCATTTTCTTCACCATAAATCTCAACTGCATTAAAGCGCATTCACTGGTTCAATTGCCTCTTTCTCTCTGAGGCTCAATTCACACCTATGCAGCTTGCTTTTGAGTGTTTCTGCAGTGTTTTTTGCATTTCTTTACAGCAGTTTTACTGCTTTTTTTTGCCGCAATTTGCGTTTTGCATTTTTTTTATGCTTTCTTTTTTTGAAAAATGTATTGTTTAGCAGATTAGAAAAGGCAAATTATGTTAAAAACACGGAAAAAACTCACTACATGCTTTTCTGCAGCTTCTCCATTGAAGTCTATTGAACCAAAATCGCGGTAAAAACACAGTAAAAACGCACTACATGCTTTTCTGCAGATTCTCCATTGAAGTCTATTGAACGAAAATCGTATTAAAAACACGGTAAAAACGCACTACATGCTTTTCTGCAGCTTCTCCATTGAAGACTATTGAACCAAAATTGTGGTAAAAACACGGTAAATACACACTACATGCTTTTCTGCAGCTTCTACATTGAAGTTTATTGAACGAAAATCGTATTAAAAACGCACTACATACTTTTCTGCAGCTTCTCCATTGAAGTCTATTGAACCAAAATCGTGGTAAAAATACGGTAAAAACGCACTACATGCTTTTCTGCAGCTTCTCCATTGAAGTCTATTGAAGAAAAAAAAGCACAGTTTTGTATTTAAAAATGTCCCTGACCCTTTTCAAAAACTGCGGGGGGGGGGGGGGGGCACAAAAATGCATTGATGTAAACATGTTCCATGGGAACCTATGTTAAAAGTAATGTCCTGCGTTTCTGCAAAAAGCATGAAAAAAACACATTGGTATTAATGGAGCCTAAGGCCGGGTTCATATTTGTGTGCTGCGGCAATGCATGCAAAATTTTGCATGTTCCTGCAACGCACAAAAAACGTATATTCCTTTTTCAGGCCTGTGGCAGTGCCATTCATTTTTAATGAAAACCCAGCGCACCTTGCTAAGTCGCATTTGTGTGTGCCAAAAAGCATGGTAACAGCATGATTTAAAGAAAAAAAAAAAAAGATCTTTAGTGCGATTGTCACAAGTAGGGCAGCCCATTGAAATACATGGACTGCCCTAAACACAATGCCAAGCGCACACTGTTACATCTGCATAGGTGTGAACTGAGACTAAGCGCACTGCAGCCTTAGCCTCAAACAAGAGCATACAACTGAGATTTTTGGTGTGACCTAAAATGCACTCCATATGCCAAATATAGCCAAGGGACAATTTTTTTATGGAAAAGTGGTTCTCAAAATCAAGCCATTGTGGTAAAGAAAGTAAAATTTGCAAATGTCTTGAAACTGATTTCCAGGTACATATATATACACATTATGTTTTCCTTTACAAAAAACTAGGGCTGTTACTGATTAAAATTTTCGTGTGCGATTAATTAATTATTTTTTAAATTGATTAATCGACTAATTTCAATTAATTATGCACATACAGATCCAACTACTTTTAGCTGATCTCCTTGCATTGCAGCTCTGCATTAATCAGTGGTAAATGTGGTATACACTATATACAATCACCCAACACTAGTTAGTTTCCACAATCCATGACTTAACTTCACAGTTCACACAAATACATTTTAAATTAAAAACTGTAGCACTGACGTAAGTAATTTTTTTTTCCACAGTAGTGTGACAATCCCTCCACCTCCGGTCTAACTAATCACTCTCACCTTATGGCATGGACCCCTGTGCAAACAGGTGGTCATGCAAGCAGGTATCAAAAGGGTTAACACGGACCACAAACTTCTCTCACGCCTTCTTAGATCTCAGCAAGGACGCCAGGTCATGGTTAGAAAGAAAAGATCTAAATGCTCGCCGCTTAAGTATAAGATTTCATTTTTTTGTTCAAACACAAACTACTCACATAAAGATGATAAAAACACAGCATGTAAAGCCGACAATTGTGTTAGTTCTATAGGGCAGCAGCGGGGGATGTCATGCATAGCTCCTCCCCGTACGCGTTACGTTCAATCAGAACTTCAACGTCACTGGACTCCTCCCCCATTTTGCTTCGTTTGCAGACGGAAGCACTTGGGGAAGGGGGGAGGAGTCCAGTGACGTCACCGGAAACCCCCGACGGAACTCCCTGAAGACCCGGAAGACGGCGGAGAGGCGATCAAAAACATTTACGATTAATCAAGGAATTAATCTTTAATTTCCACAGCCCTACAAAAAAACTATAATTATTTTCATACACTGTCATCATGTACTCAGATCTGCAATGATATAAACACCCTGACATACCTTGCACAACAGCACTCAGACTGTGAGAACGAGGGGCAGCACTAGCAGCCAATCAGGCACTGCTGCGTGCACATGTATTGACATGGAAGCAGCTGCCAGGAGGAGAAAGCAGAGTGACTTGTCAAATTATTGTTGCTCTTTTACGTCAGCTCCTATCAGACTTGTCAGTTTGTTACGGCTGCTGTCTATTCATTAGGTTGCAGGTAGGGAGGTGACACCTCCTGGCTGTTCTGTCTAGCAAAGCTGTATGACTCATGAAAGTGGCTGGGCAGAGTTACAAATGATTTGGCAGATAAGTTCACATATGTTATTTCTATTCTGCATTTAGCTATTTGCTTTAATTTGTATTAAATGGACTGCCAAGTCCCCCCACAGCAAGCGGCTTGGTATGGGGGCACACGAACTGAGCTGCTGTTCCGTGTGTTCATTCAGATGCGGAGCCATGGCTCTGCCCCACCCCCTCTCTCTACTCATTGGCTTATCGACTTTGATTAACAGCAGTGGAAGCCAATGGCACCTGCTGTGTGTTTTAGCCAATCAGGAGGGAGAGTCCCAGACAGCTGATACTCTCGTGCAACATCGCTGGAACTTTTGCCATTACAATAACTTTAAAGTGGATGTCTGGCACAATATAGAGTATGGGATTTCAGATCAGCTGTGCCCAGTCTTGCCACAAAGAGTTAATCCAGCTCTGAGCAATCCTCATATCTTTTTTTCAGTGAAATAAAACGGACAAACTGTGAAAACTTTTTCCGTTCTTCCCCCTTGCTGTGATTGACAGGTGATTTACATATCTCGTGCACTAAGATATGTCTAAGACATGCATTATTTTTTAATTCCCACCCCCTCTCCTTTCTTCAGCAGCTCTGCAAGGATTGGCTGTTCCACACCTCAGCATGATTTGGCATGCTGAAGTCATGTGGGGACTTTTCTGGGTTTTGACTGGATGTTGGTGATCATAGCAGAAGTTCAGTGTAAGAAATACACAGAAGAAAATGCATGTTGATAAGGGGAGTGTGGAGGTGGGCGTGGAGTCTACTGACATCATGACTCCACCCACTGAGCCCTAGAAAACAGACCCACCCACAAAATCTGCAGTTTTTCGGGTTTCATAGCAGACAGAGGGGAGATATTTGACAGCTAAGTATACATGCAGGAGGCCTGTATATCCTTCTAGATAACCAATATTGCAGTAGTTTAGAAAGGATGAGAGTGGGTTTACATCCACTTTAAGTCTTTTAATAGCACAATGTTACACTTAAACCTAACTCAGGGTTCCGCTCCTTCTCCTTGCCATTTGTACCCCCCTCCCCATCTACGGTGCACCCTCAAACCCAGGATAAAAATGCGTATACGTCCCTTTTTCCAGGTGTCTTTGACCAGCGCTGGCGATCAGGTGAGTTTCTAGCCAGAGTTGCTATTATGTGTTTCAGGAGCCACAAGGGGTACAGATTTTGTCTGACTGCCCAAAGTGGGCTTTAAAGTAGAACTATAGGCAAAACTTTTTTTTCATTTTGGATAGAGAATAGGAGAGTTATAACCAGTGTTGGTCATCTTACTTTAAAAAAGTAATTTAGTTAAGTTACAAATGACTTCTCCCAAAAAGTAATTGCGTTAGTAACTCAGTTACTACATTGGAAAAGTAATTAGTTACTCAGCAAAGTAACTGACTTTTTTTTAAATATTCTATACGTGTAACTAAGGGGCGGGTCTAGTATTACTGTAACCAAGGGGCGCATTTATTATTGTTATATATCGTGTAACCAAGGGGCTGCTCTATTATTACTCTAACCAAGGGGCAGATCTGTTATATCGTGTAAGCAAGGGGCGGGTCTATTATTATTATATCGTGTAAGGGGCGGATGGCTACAGAAGAGGGCGAATGTTAAATTAATGGGCAGAGCTCGATATATAACAATAATAATAAATGCGCCCCTTGGTTACAGTAATACTAGACTCGCCCCTTAGTTACACGATAGACGCCCCTTGCAGAGTAGCACGAGCATCATGAGGGTGCGGCATCGCCTCGTACAATTACATGTTAACTGCGCCTGCGCTGTGTAGAGTTCACTCAGAGCTGTTTAGGTTCGGCAATTTTCGGAAGCTCCGTAGTCCTTCGTACTGCGCAAGCCCTGCGACTGCGCAGTACAGGGGGTCCTTATCCGGCGGGGGAACTTTTTTGGCAGGACACCGGAATTACACTACTGCCATCTAGTGACGGTAGATGTAATTGGGGTAACTAAGCCAAAGTAATGGGAACTGAGTTACCATGAGGGGAAAAGTAATCAGTTAGATTACTAGTTACCCTCTAAAGCAGGGGTCTCCAAAGTACGGCCCGCGGGCCACATCCGGCCCGCTAGGACGTTTTGTCCGGCCCGCAGCTGCAGTCATCAGACTCACTGCGGGGACGGACTCTGCTCGAGTTGCGGGGCTTGCGCTGCCTTCTGACGGAGGTGTGCAGTGCAAGTCCCGCGACTCGAGAAAGCCGAAAAAGCCTATGTTCTTTTAGTGCAGATCTGCTGCACCTCCCAGCTCCTTCCCCCAGTTAGATTCAGTGTAATATTGTAACAACGTGTCTGTGTAAAAGAAAAGTGGGGCGGGACTCGGGAAGTGCAGTAGGTCTGCTTTAATGCCTGCACTAAGAGAAGAGAAGCAACAAGGAGGTAATGAACGTGCTGATCTACGGAGGAAATAGCAGTGATGGGGAAAGGAATGTGCTGGGGACAAAACTGTATGTAGGGGGCTATAAAAGGAGGACTCAAATGTAGGGGGGATCTGAGGGGGACACAAGTGTGGAGGGGGGCTCTGATGGGGATACACAAGTGTGGAGGGGGGCTCTGATGGGGATACACAAGTGTGGAGGGGGGCTCTGAGGGGGACACAAGTGTAGAGGGGGGGCTCAGATGGGGACACAAGTGTGGAGGGGGGCTCTGATGGGGATACACAAGTGTGGAGGGGGGCTCTGAGGGGGACACAAGTGTGGAGGGGGCTCTGATGGGGATACACAAGTGTGGAGGGGGGCTCTGATGGGGATACACAAGTGTGGAGGGGGGCTCTGAGGGGGACACAAGTGTGGAGGGGGGCTCTGATGGGGATACACAAGTGTGGAGGGGGGCTCTGATGGGGATACACAAGTGTGGAGGGGGGGCTCTGATGGGGACACAAGTGTGGAGGGGGGCTCTGATGGGGATACACAAGTGTGGAGGGGGGCTCTGATGGGGACACAAGTCTGGAGGGGGGCTCTGAGGGGGACACAAATCTGGAGGGGGGCCCTGAGGGGGACACAAGTCTGGAGGGGGCTCAGATGGGGACACAAGTGTGGAGGGGGGCTCTGAGGGGGACACAAGTGTGGAGGGGGGCCCTGAGGGGGACACAAGTCTGGAGGGGGGCTCAGATGGGGACACAAGTGTGGAGGGGGGCTCTGAGGGGGACACAAGTGTGGAGGGGGGCTCTGAGGGGGACACAAGTCTGGAGGGGGGCCCTGAGGGGGACACAAGTCTGGAGGGGGCTCAGATGGGGACACAAGTGTGGAGGGGGGCTCTGAGGGGGACACAAGTCTGGAGGGGGGCTCTGAGGGGGACACAAATCTGGAGGGGGGCCCTGAGGGGGACACAAGTCTGGAGGGGGCTCAGATGGGGACACAAGTGTGGAGGGGGGCTCTGAGGGGGACACAAGTGTGGAGGGGGGCCCTGAGGGGGACACAAGTCTGGAGGGGGCTCAGATGGGGACACAAGTGTGGAGGGGGGCTCTGAGGGGGACACAAGTGTGGAGGGGGGCTCTGAGGGGGACACAAGTCTGGAGGGGGGCCCTGAGGGGGACACAAGTCTGGAGGGGGCTCAGATGGGGACACAAGTGAGGAGGGGGGCTCTGAGGGGGACACAAGTGTGGAGGGGGGCTCTGAGGGGGACACAAGTCTGGAGGGGGGCCCTGAGGGGGACACAAGTCTGGAGGGGGGGCTCTGAGGGGGACACAAGTCTGGAGGGGGGGCTCTGAGGGGGACACAAGTCTGGAGGGGGGCTCTGAGGGGGACACAAGTCTGGAGGGGGGATCTGATGGGGATACACAAGTGTGGAGGGGGGCTCTGATGGGGACACAAGTGTGGAGGGGGGCTCTGATGGGGACACAAGTGTGGAGGGGGGCTCTGATGGGGACACAAGTGTGGAGGGGGGGCTCCGATGGGGGACACAAGTGTGGAGGGGGGCTCTGATGGGGACACAAGTGTGGGGGGGGCTCAGATGGGGACACAAGTGTGGGGGGGGCTCAGATGGGGACACAAGTCTGGAGGGAGGGGGCTCTGAGGGGGACACAAGTCTGGAGGGGGGGCTCTGAGGGGGACACAAGTCTGGAGGGGGGCTCTGAGGGGGACACAAGTCTGGAGGGGGGATCTGAGGGGGACACAAGTCTGGAGGGGGGATCTGATGGGGATACACAAGTGTGGAGGGGGGCTCTGATGGGGACACAAGTGTGGAGGGGGGCTCTGATGGGGACACAAGTGTGGTGGGGGGGCTCTGATGGGGACACAAGTGTGGAGGGGGGCTCTGACAGGAACACAGATGTAAGGCCTCATGCACACTTAACGTTTAGCCCTGGTGCACGAGGCTCTAGCATTTAGGTGCGGGCGGAGTATACAAGTGCACCATCCAGCCTCGCTGATAGCAGCCTTTTTTGAATTTCTACTCTATTCCATGGCTGGGGATTCATTTAGAAATAACCTATTTTTTTTCGGCCCTCGAATATCTGTAAAATATACAGTGTGGCCCTCGAAGTAAAAAGTTTGGAGACCCCTGCTCTAAAGTAACTGAGTTACGTAACTCAGTTTATTATAACTCAGTTACTTACATCACTGGTTATAACCCCTGTCCATCCCCCCCATCATCTGTGTCCCATTGTGGAGATTTCCCTTCAATTCCTGTCCCATAGCTAAACAGGAAGTGAGAAGAAATCCCTGCAAATTAAAGGAGTTCCCTGGGGACCCCAAGGTGTCCCCATTGGAAGATTTCCCCTCTCTTAATTTTCTGGGGACAACCCAAAGTTTGGGATTTTATTTTCACTTTCAATGATAATGGTAAACAGGATAAATAGAGAGGAACGGGAGGCACAGACAGCAATACAAACTCTAATCCCTCTCCACTCCATCCAAAACTAAAAAAAAAGTTTTGCCTTTAGTTATACTTTAAAGGTAATGCTTTTTTTTTTGTTTTGTTTGGTTTTTACAACTAGTCTGTAGTTATCACTTTCATTTTCACACAATCCACTTTCACTTGCTCTTTCTCTGTTGATGAAGTCACCTCTCCAAGTTTTGCCTTTTGAAAGGTAAGAGCCCCCCCCCTGCTGTATTCTTTTAATCAGTTTGTTAATAACAAAGCCCTTAATTGTTTGCTATCTTTTTAAATACCATAGCTTTAGGCTGTACAGACACAATGGCTACCTGAAGATCTTTATCCAGAATGGGGCACAAACATGTACACTTTGATCATCCAATGTAAAGCTGGCCATACATTAGTATATTTACAGATGAATGTTCATACAAACAACCATTTGTAGGAAGGTTTTCATTTAGATGACTCGGCAAGTTTCATTTAAAAGTCCTTCAAAATGTGGTTTGCTTTTAACATTTTAATTTTGGAATTATTGCAAGTTGCCGAACGAAAACCACATACGCTGTTAAACCGGCCTTGCCAGGATTGCAATCAGCTGGTTCAGCAGGGCCCAGCCGAATTTCCATCCATGTATGAGAAGGCTGGTGATACAGAAGTCTTCTGTACCACCAGCCTGTCAGATTTTCCCCACTTCATGAGCGCTGCAGGTTATAGCCAGCAGTGCCGATCAGCTTATTCTGACAGCAGGGAAGTCTGCCCACTGTCAATATACAATGACTCGAATCACAAAAAAAAAAATGAAATATTTATGGGCTGCCTTGGAAATGTTTTTGAGAAATGTCTTGGTATGCTGACTCCTTAAGAGTTCCATTCACTGGAACTAAGGGTCCAAGCCCAACCCCTGAAAAACAACCCCACACCATAATCCCCCCCTCCTCCAAATGATTTGGAGGGATGACCCAATACTTTTGGCAATATAGTGTGGATGAGCGAGTTTGGGGTGGAGGAACTTGACTGGCCTTCACAGAGTCCTGACCTCAACCCGATAGAACATCTTTGGGATGAAATAGAGCGGAGACTGCGAGCCAGGGCTTCTCGTCCAGCATCAGTGCCTGACCTCACAAATGTGCTTCTGGAAGAATGGTCAAACATTCCCATAGACACACTTATAAACCTTGTGTACGGCCTTCCCAGAAGAGTTGAACCTGTTATAGCTGCAAAGGGTGGGCCAACTCAATATTGAACCCTACGGGCTAAGACTGGGGTGCCATTAAAGTTCATGTGCGTGTAAAGGCAGGTGTCCCAATACTTTTAACAATATAGTGTATGACTAGGCAGTACATGGGGCCTTGTGGCACTAAGCCATGGCCCCTGTTTAAATGTCAAATGTGGGAGCTCCTACTGCCCACTAATGTTCCAGAATCGAAATGTAAGTTAAATGGCAAGTTCATGTGCATGTAAAGGCAGGCGTCCCAATACTTATGGCAATATATATAAAGTGTAAAATCTTATCTCAGTGCAAAATTCACCACTCTGTTAGTAGTGCTGTGATACATGTAATCAACATCAAGTATATATATACAGTGCTTAAATAAATAGTCCAAAGTGAAAAAAAAAAAATCATTAAAATAAATAGTCAAAATAATTCCACCCAGTGCAATGTTGCTGAAAACTGTCCACCGTATTGGTCGGTATTTCACTTTGCATTCTTTCCAAAGAAAACACCTTCTGTGCACAAATGTGATCCCTCTCCCAATAGACAGGAACTCGCCAGAAACATATGCCTTCCACTCTCATGGTTGGCATATCAAGCATAATAGAACTTTCAATCGATTGGCTCCTCAAGCAAATCTCATGGAGTTCCTCCATGGGGTGGATGTATTAAACTATCCCATATAAAAAAAGAATGAAAATGCCTCCTATGGTACAGTAACCAAATGTTCAAAGACTTTATTTAAGATAGGAAAACCACTCACATAAATCGAGCCTTTTAGTACAATTGTATTAGGGGTGCATTGCTTAAGGTGCTGGTTTGTGTCTCACCACCCCTAGCTGCTGTTTTCACCATCCTGACACTTCGGATTGCTGTATAGCCACGCCCCACGTGTTTCGTCACTTCCGACTTTGTCACAGAACCCCCTACAGACATACAGAAAAATAGCTGTTGGTCTACCATAAATGCACTTAGCTCCTAATTATTTATTGCGGTGGACTACACATGCCTTTTTATGGACTGAAATAGCAAGGAATAGTGTCAGCCCTGCCCAATGTCTTTTGTTAAACTACTGAATCCATCTCCTACCCTCTACTGCATTAAGAGTAATTGTTCTGTAGTTTAAGATAAGAACTGAGAGAATTCCTTGAAATAACACAAGAAGTTTGCACAGGACAGCTCTAACACTATCAATGGATTTGTCTTTTTTTTTTACACTTATTGCACAGATTAACTGCTTGCCGACCAGCCGCTGTCGTTATACGGCGACAGGTTGGCTCTCCTGCGTGAATCACCGTAGGTGTACATTGGTTCATGCAAGCGCAGTTGCGGGCGCGCGTGCTGCAAGCTGCGGGAGCATGCCTGCAGGTCCCGCAGACTTGATGTCCGCCGGCGACCCGCTATCGAATAGTGCAGAGGCAGAACGGGGATCTGCCTTTGTAAACAAGGCGAATCCCCGTTCTGACAGGGGACATGACAGAGATCTATTGTTCCCAGTGATCGGGAATAGTGATCTCTGTCGTGTCCCAGTGAGCCCATCCCCCCAATACACACCTAGGGAACATGCTTAACCCCTTGATCGCCCACTAAACCACTGTTAACCCCTTCCTTGCCAGTGTCCTTTTTACATTGATCAGTGCATTTTTATAGCAGTAATCCATGTAATAACGTCACTGGTCCCCAAAAAGTGTCATTTGGGGTCAGATTTGTCCACCGTAATGTCGCAGTCCCGATAAAAAAATGCAGATAGCCGCCATTACTAGTAAAAACAATAAAAAAAATATATCATAGTCCCTAAATCTATCCAATAGTTTGTAGATGCTATAACTTTTGCGCAAACCAATCAAAATATGTATAAGACTATATATCGGCGTAAACTGATGAATAAATGTAGTTTTTCTATATATATTTTTTGGATATGTATTATAGCAAAAAGTTGTTTTTTCAAAATCGTCGCTCTTTGTTTGTTAGCGCAAAAAATAAAAACCGCAGAGGTGATCAAATACCACAAAAAGAAAGCTCTATTTGTGGGAAAAAAAAGGACGTCAATTTTGTTTGGGTACAACGTGCAATTGTCATTTAAAGCGACGCAGTTCCGTATCGCAAAAAAAATGGCCTGGTCATTAAGGGGGTAAATCCTTCCGTGGTTAAGCAAAATACTTCCCCTACTATTTTTAACAGTCCAAAAAATATACATTCATTGCTATAGATTCAAATGTTTGGACTGCCTTGGCACGATGCATGCTAATGTACAACTTATCATGCATGCGTGAATGAGCCCTAACATGTTTAAAGAAGACACTTTAGTGATTGAGTTTCCATAATACTTAATTACCAAAATTCAATTATTAGAAATGTTTCACATACAATACTAATTAGTGCTATCATTTACATTTCTATACAAATAATTTTTTAAGGAAAACGTGCAAATAACTATAAACTGTGATTTTAATATATTTAAACCCCACTGGCTTATTTTCAAAAGGACACCATACACATTAATGTTTAATTAGACCGTCTGACACATTACATCAAACAACAAAGTGTCCAGCAAGAATGTGGCCCAGCAGCTCCCCTCCCTCTCCGAGCGTCTGGAAAAGACATCCCAGTAATCCTAAGCAGCAGATGAAAGGAGCTTCAGTTGTTGCTAATATATTTGTAGCCATTTAATTTGCACAGGCCCTAATCATTTCAGCGCCAAAAGTCTACTTTACTCTATCATTTATTTATCAGTAGTAACAGGCACTAGACAGGCCATATGTAATATCTCTTCTTTAGGCTAATAATTGATGCTCATTAAGTAACACACAAGTATGTTTATTGATTGTGACTCGGTGCATGATATGGCTATCCTCACTTAGTGCTGACAAAGCAGAACACGCCTGTCATTTTTATCATAGGAGTTGGGGAAACCGCAATTAATATTCAGCTTTCATCAGGGCTGCCAATGAATGGTAGCTATATTCAGTGTGATGTGGTGTAGGAACAAAGGCAGCAGAGGCTGCAGCCAGCAATGGACCTGTGGCTACTGAGGCCATTGGTTTAGAAATTAGACATGTGCGCTTCGTTCCGAGTTAATATTCGGACAAATTTTCATGATTTGGATATATCCGAATACCCGTATTACAATATAAACGAATTTTAGCGAATAACGAAACTAAATTTGTCCAAATTTCAGATATTCGGACTGAAATTCGAAATTCGAATTTTACATCGAACTTCAGTCGAATTCTAACTGTACACATATTGCTGAAATCAAAGACTTTATTAGATTACTAGATTTATTAGAGTACCATTTTCGAAATAATGCTGTTTTAGTTAAAGTGGTTGTAAAAAACCCTTACAGACCACTTTGACCTACAGGTAAGCCTAGATTAAAGCGGAGTTCCACCCTAAAGTGGAACTTCCACTTATCGGATTCCTCCCCCCTCCGGTGCCACAATTGGCACCTTTCAGGGGGGAGGGGGGTGCAGATACCTGTATAATACAGGTATCTGCCCCGCCCATATCCGATGATGCCCGCCCATATCCGAGGGTTCCCGTTGTGTCTTGGGAAACACACAGTTCCCAGGACACAACGGGGACCAATAAAGACGCGCAGCGCGACTTGCGCATGCGCAGTGGGTGCCCGGCTGTGAAGCCATAGCCGGGTGCCCACAGTTGCAATGCCGGCGTAGCTGAGCGGATCGGGGGGCTCTCGGAGCTTTGACCCCCCGCATCGCTGGACCCTGGAACAGGTAAGTGTCCGATTATTAAAAGTCAGCAGCTGCAGTATTTGTAGCTGCTGACCTTTAATATTTTTGGTGCGGGTGGAACTCCGCTTTAAGGCTTACCTGTAGGTCCAAGAAATAATTCCTTAACCTACACGGTTAAGGAGATATTTTACAAAAAAAGGGCACCGCTGTCTACGGCGCATGCGCGCCGAAGACAACAGCGCTGGCATACTGGGCGCGCGCAAGTGAAGGCAAGCATGCCGTCACTTACGGCTCCCGCGCGCATGCGCCGGAGTGACGCCATCGCTGCTCTGGCCACTCACAGCGCCGGAGCAGCGATACCCGGAAAGAAGATGGACGCTCCGTGGAAGAGGGGACAACGGTGTCAGGTAAGTGTGTCAGGTCCTGTGTCAGGTAAGTGACACATAATGGGCTACTATGCGATGCATAGTAGTCCATTATGCTTTACCTTTGCAGGGAAACAGAGGAAGTAAACCCATGTTAAATGGATTGTAGTGCAAATCTGCAAAAAGCACAAAAAATGCCTAGGTGTGAATCCAGCCTAAGGATATCAGGAAGAGAAGCCTTGCGGCTTCACAGCCAGGTTCCCTACTGTGCATGCGCGAGTCATGCTGCGCGATCCCACTGGTCCCTGCTGTATTGTGGGACATGTGTGTCTCCCAGAAGACAGCGGGGGGGGGACAGAGGAGGGGCCAGACATGGCATAGATATCCACGGATACTGCGGCTATCTATGCCTAGAAGTGGGAGCAAATACCTTGGTTATACAGGTATGTGCTCCCCCCTGAAAGGTGCCAAATGTGACACCGGAGGGGGGTTTCCGAAAAGCAGAAGTTCCATTTTTAGGTGGAACTCCGCTTTAATGCATATGCGTTGACAAAAGAGAAGTGAAAAAGAAAAATAATGGACATTTTTTCAGAAAAGTGTGTTTTTAAACTGTAAGTACCAGCGCTAACGGATTTATTTTATTTAAATGTGATTTAAAAGTATAGTTCAGCTTTTAAATGACCTGTAACGTATCTTATGCAATATGGTATCTAAAGCGTATTTAAGAAAATACTAAATATGTTAAATAATTTTACATTGTACCTAAAAAGTAAAGGGAAGTGATGTGTTGAAAGAAGAGGAAGAAGCTACAGGGAATAAATCTGTTGATTTTGTACTATAAAAGAGCCTATTATTTTTATAATTGTCCAGTGCCTTTTGGGATTAGCAGGGACTTTTGAAGGACCGATACACACTGCTATGACTATGGGTTATTTATTATGTGATATAAAGTATTGTATGCATGCTGTTCAAATTTATAAGGTACAATTTTCATTAAAGGCTACCATACTTGCAGATGAAATAAATCTGAGTTATACAATGAATATACAGGATTGGTGTACACTAAAATGCATATATAAAATAATAGCAATGAACCCAAGATTATATAAAAACAAGGTACTAGATTTATGGTGCCCTGGAGCTGAGAAGTACTGTTCATGGGTGGTTCATGGGTGAGTGTCTTGGTTCAGCACAGGCCACTGTACTTTTTAAACACCAAGTGAATCCAACATTTACTTAATATAGAAGTGCAGGTTTACAAAAAAAACAAACATACAGTACATACCTAGATGGCTACAGCAGCGAACCGATGTTGAAGCTCTCCCCTGTCAGAACTGGAGCGATGGGCTGTGAAGAGGGTGGGAGTGGCTGGCTCAGGCTCTCAGCGGCATGATGAGAGGCTGAGCCAGCTGTTGGCAGGAATTTGGGTGGATCCCGACATTATTGTCGGGATTCCTGCAGAGCCTGTGCCAGCTCTGTGACTTCAGCCAACAGTGGGCTTTAGTTGAATCTGGGACACAGGAGTGCAGAACTAAGTGCATCTAGGAGAAATCAGAAGTAAACATTAAGGGTACAGGATGGGGTTGTTCCAAGGGAAGTTGAAATGTAGGCCTCATGCACACAGATGCTTAGCAGCTCTGGTGGCATAATATCCCTGGCACCTTCTGGCATCCGGGGAGCCTTGCACGTCACATATTACCGTCAATACAAGTGAATGGCTGTATGTGGCCATGCCCAGGCAAATGCTGATGGCTTCTGCATCATCATTTACCTGCGCATTCATGTACGGTGCCTCTCCCCAAATGCAAATGGGGGCGTTGGGAAGAAATGTTGCATGCATAAACACGGATGCAGAAGCCATGAGCATTTACCGAGTATGGCCAGGTACAGCCACTTTATTGGCGGCTGTATGCGACACGTGCAACTCTCCGGGCACCAGAAAGTGCCTGGGATTTTACACCTTAGCACACAGGAGCTGCTAAGTGTCCATGTGTAGTCAGGAGCCTACTAAGGGTATATTGCTGTAAGCAAGCAAGATTAGACTGTCCAGGTTAGGAAAGAGTTAAACTCTGGGTTTTGCAGGCTTTATGGGTCCTGCCTTTCTTCCTGATCTATATATAAATAGGGGAAGGCTGGGCTCAGGGGGCTTTTTGACCCGAAGGCAAACAGGAAGGTCCGTACCACCATGAAGGATGTAGCCTGAAGCAACCTTTGTCTGCCACCCTTATGGGATTCCCCAGGAATAGACTCTTACCTGTACAGGTATGCCTGGGCAGCCACAGCATAGTTAATCAGTAGGACTGTGTTGCACTTTATACTGTAATGCTTCCAAGTGCTTTAGTAAAGCTTTGTTAACTGTTTGAAGCCTGGTCTGAAGTTATTGAAAGGGATGCATGGTGGAACATAGTGTAGTGTATCAGAAGAACAGGGCCTGTATAGCACACTTTGGGTATAAAAGCAAGGCCAGTATGAAGGGTTAACTTGGCAGGAGAGTTGGAGGAAAAGAGTAGTTGCCATGGGTAACCAAGAACTGGTGAGAAGTGAACAGCAGCCGCACAATAAAGCGTGGTACCTGGCGTAGGCAACAGGTTCTCTGGTATTGGGTCAGTGCTCTGGCTCCCTCCCTAGCGGTTGGTTCTCCAAAAGTAACTGGGACCGGCATGGAGACCCCATATACCTAGCAGTTAATTATGTGCATGCATGAGGTCAGCACTAGTGCACGGCGGGAGGCCCAGTCTGTCACTGGGAGTAAGGTGGCAGAGATATGCTGGACTGATGGAGCGGGCATAGGTTCAGCAGTGTCCCTTCTAAGTGCAATGTTTAACAAGAAAGGTGTGTTGTAACGGGACAGCACGTTTTACAGAGGGACTCTGTACATTTAACTACTGCACACAGTGTACGGCTCATGCCTAAGTCGGGGTGCCACCATGATGGTAACTTTATCATGGTTCTGGGCATTGATGAGCATGCACCCATGAGAAAGGTACCCCCATGTAAAGGGCGAGTAGGCCTCACCCATACGTGTGCACAAGACCCAAAAGGTATAATGTGAAGGCACATCATTTCTTAGGGCTAGTTTTCTAATGGTACTTATAAGGAAACTGTAAAATTTGTAAAATCAGGTCACTTGGAGAGATTTCCTCTTATTTCCCCAGCAGGACACAGACATAAAAAAATCTATAAAAGTTCATCTGAAGCTAAAATAAAAGTTTTGGCTATACATACACTTTAAGCCTTGTGAAAGATACAAAATAAATATTTTACAATAAAATGCTTATACAAATGGTTATCATTTTTCAGAATTAATGGTGGAGTATAAAACCATTCTAGCACTGTAGACTGTTGTGGCTGTTCAGTAATTGATGTTTTTAAATCCTCCCAGCCATATAAGTTACACCAGGGGGTAGAGTCGCAGTAATCTAATGAAGGATACAGCCATCTCTCGCTTTCTGAATAGTATGGATCATTTAGTGATACAAAACACTATGTAATCCATCCCAGCAAGACATCATAATATGAGTTGTAAAGAACCGTTCACAATACAATGGCTTAGTAGGCCTAGCCCAATAATTGAACACTGAATTGGAATAATTAACTTCGTCAAGCATCCTTCATGCTTCTCACTAGAATTAACGTGACTCCCGGATATGGATAAAGTCATGAATGAGGATGACAGAAAACAAAGCAATCAAAACTAATGAAGGGGTAGTTGGCTAGACCATTATGCTACTTTAATTTTTTTTTCTGTTTTTACCATGCCTGCTCAGGGCCTGATTTAATAAAATATAATATTATACACAGGTATAGTTGTGTATGCAACAGTGGTATGATTTTATTTCCTTATTGTTTCAATGTGACGTTTAGGCCTATTGCTCAGCGTAGTGTGTGAAAAAGTATCGGGCTTAGCAATCAACCACATGAGTGATACAAAATTGGGCAATAAATAGTAAGTAAAAAAGTAACATTTGAGAAATATAAAATGATATGGCATATTTTACAGTCGTTGTTGTGTAAGCAGTTTGCAAAACCATATGTAGCGGTGACACTTTTGCAAGGTGTCCGCTATGAGTAAATTTAGTAATTTTTCTCTCAAGAACAGTAAAGAGGTTCTGAGAGTTAATTGTGTAGGTTAACTTTGGCATCAGTTTGGCTGGGCTGTGCTAGGGTTCAACCTGGTCATGTGTACAGTTAGGTGCACATGACAGGTTCAGAACCAGGCCTGGTTGGATGTTTTTGGGTATCAACATTCCCCGGGGCCAATCAGTGGGTGTGTTTGGCCCCGCTGAGGAGTCTGGGGAAATGGTACTTAAGATGCTGGAGTCACATGTTCTGGGTTAGTTTCGTGTGGCCGGAGGGCCTGTTTCTGGATCTAGATCGGAGTAGCCCCGCGAGGGGTCCCGGTCACGGGAGCGCGTGCCGCCCCACAACATGGGTAGTTTGACAGGCCCCACAGACCCGTTTGGTCTGGGGCAAGGATCCATCTGTTCCCGAGTCTTGGAACCGGCTGGTCCGAGGAGCAGTAACTGAGGAAGAATTCAAGGCGTCCGGGTGCGCTCTCAACTTGGAGGGGCACTGCAGCTCGTGTAAGCGTCCGGGGGAGGACTCTTCGGAGAAGGGCCAACAAGCTGGCATCCTGAGAAGTGCCTGGTTGCTGGGTTGTCAAGGACACTAGAGAATCCATGCTTCCCCAATACTGCCAAGGAGACGGATAAGGTTCCAGGTACTGAGGAAAGGTTCCTGTTTACTTCTGATTGCTGCCTTAATTCAAGGTCAGAGACTTTGCAAATTCCGAATTCAAGTGCTGACTGCCATAATCTCTGGCTAGAGATTTGTTCAGCTTTGAAGCACCCATCTGCGAGTGGCTACTCTCTGGGTTGGCAAATAGAGACTTTCATATACTTAGCAGTTCAAGGTGCCTGAGTTTCTTCACCTTACCCTCTGTTCCCACATGAGACGGTGTCTGTTGGATGTAACCCCTGCAAATAAAAAAAACTTTCTAAAGGACTTTTATGGTGTCAGCGTCTAAAGTCGTTGGGTACTAACCCTGGGAACCCCTAGACCTGGACGGACAAGCCAAGCGGAGGTAACCGGTAAGCCCAAAAGTTAAGGCCGCCCCATCGAGGGTTATGGCCGATACACATAAATAACTAGTAAACCTTGCGCTCTGAAAGAAAACAGATTTCCGCACTTTTAAAATACAGGATAAGAAATAACGGAAAAAATATTAATAGATTGCGCTGCCTGCTACCTAAGAACCAACATTAAAGTATGAAAAAATCAAGTGAGTGAAAAAAGCCCTACAAATGTATCAACCTAAAAATAAAAAAATCAGGACTACATAAACAAAAAAAAAAAAAATATATAAAAAATAAAAAAAATAGTGTCCATAGATTGTTCCAACATAAACAAATACAAGGTGCACTTCATTCAACATTGGAAGAAGCGCACCTTGTATTTGTTTATGTTGAAACATTAAACAGTATGGACATAGTTTTTTTATCTTTAATATTTTTTTTTGTTTATGTAGCCTAAGGCTGGATTCAAACTAATGCGTTTTTTGATGCATTTTGCAGAAATGCAGGGAAATTTTTTAACATGGGCTCCTATGGAACATGTTCACATCAATGCATTTTTGTGCCTCTGCGTTTTTGGAAAGGGTCAGGACTTTTTTTCATGCAAAATGCAGCATTTTGCATGTAACAGAAGTCAATGGACCCGCATCCAAAACAAAAAACAAAAAAGTACTGCGTTTTTACTGCGATTTGCGTTTTTTTTACACTGTATATAGCAGGTTGCTAAGCAACCACAGTGTAAAAGATTAAAAAAAAAAAGAAACACAAAATCGCGATAAAAACACGTGTCCAAAAACGTGGCAAGCACCACAAAAAGCACTGCAAAAACGCTCAAAAGTAACATGCATAGATGTGAATCGAGCCTAATTGGTCACATTTTATTATTTGTTATTTTTAGGTTGATACATTTGTAGGCCTTTTTTTTTCACTCATTTGATTTTTTCATACTTTATTGTTTGTTCTTAGGTAGCAGACAGCTCAAACTTTAATAGGCCTCATGCACACTGGATGTTTTTTGACATTTTTACAGCAGCTGTTTTTGGCTGTAGACGTTTTTTTTCTACAGTCATTAAACTCTCCATCATGTTATCCTATGTGTCAATGCACACACAGGCTGTTATCAGCAGTTTTGGGCAATGGCGTTTTTGAGCAGTAAAAAAACCCCAAAACTAGTGGGTTCTGGGAGATGTTTTTCAGCTGTAAAAACGCTCTAACGCTGATAAACGCTCAAAAACGTCACTCGCCAGCGTTTAACGTTTTTGATCCATTGAAAAAAAAATTAATAAAATGTTTTTTTTAAGAAGAAAAATGCTAAAAACACTAAAGCGGAAAAATGCTGTTGCAAAAACGTTGAAAAAAGTTGAAAAACTCACTGCAAAGCTACTGACGTTTTTATAACGTTATTTTAACGTCCAGTGTTTATGAGACCTTCATCTTTTTTCCACAGTTTGCAAAACCAGTATCCTAAAAGTGTAATGTTATAAACGCTACTTTTTCCTAGGATAAAGTTTTCTTATATAAAATTCATGTTTACATTGATGACCTGCAATGGACAAATTACACATTATAGCATATGTAAACCTTAAGTCCCCTTTCACACTGAGGCGCTTTGCAGGCGCTAAAGTGCTAAAAATAGCGCCTTCAAAGCGCCCTCAAACAGCCGCTGCTTTCTCTCCAGTGTGAAAGCCAGGACGCTTGCACTTGCAGGACCTTTGGAGCAATGTATTTGCCGCTCCTAAAGCGCCCCTTCCCATTAAAAACAATCGGGCAGCGCTCCAAACCCAGGCGGTTTTAAAAAAAATTTGGCCGCTAGCGGGGGTTAAACCTGAAAAATGTCCTGCAAGCCGCATCTTTGGAGCAGTGTATTTGCCGCTCCTAAAGCGCCCCTTCCCATTAAAAACAATATGGCAGCGCTCCAAACCCGGGCGGTTTTAAAAAAAAATTTGGCCGCTAGCGGGGGTTAAAACTGCCCCGCTAGCGGCCGAAAAGCGCCGCTAAAACAATGGTAAATCACTGCTAAATATAGCGCTGCTTTACCGCCAGCACGCTGAGCGCCCCAGTGTGAAAGTAGCCTAACAATTAACTGTAATTGCTGTAGTTTGGCCTCTTAAATATAACAATGTAAGGGTTTTGCTATATCTGTTCAATAACACAAGAAAATAGGCTAATCAGCCAGAAATCTTGTTTGTATACTTCTAGGTTATCAGTTAAGCTGTCTTTGTGGACTACAGAACAACTTCCCCCTATCTTATGGCCTGCCCTGGAATGACAAGGTTGCTCCTTCATAGATAAAGCAATTGGGCAATGACACCCTAAGATAAAATATATGTTACTGGCACTACCACCAGGTAAAATATAAAAGGAAAAAAAAGCCAGAAAACAGAAAACAAATGCAGCTATGCCATACAAGAACTGGTAGGCTGCATTATATTACATTTTTATTCTTGGTTTTCAATAGGCGTCAGAAGATAAGCTTGATATCTGTGATTTCATTAGGCTTTGATGCTGAACAGACTGGCTACTAATCAAAACCTCTGTGCACTGTTGGAGAAATTGGCTGCAAGCTTGTTGGTTGGGGGTATGAGGTACAAACATAAATGATTTTGCCAGACCTATTGCCTTCTGACACCATGCCCTCTATTCTCACATTTTGGCCTTTGACAGCCACACAAGTATACACTTTTTAATCTCAAAGTCAATTGACCTACTAATGTGGGTTTTGGCCAGCCTTGGTTGAAATAAAACAGGACAGCAACTCTACAACCTTTGCAGTTTCAGAAATGTTTTTCATTGTGGGAAACTCATTAGATTGATGCACATGAGACATCCTGTCAGTTGAGCCGGACTGAAGTTATGTAGACCAGCCTGTTTGGGCATTTGGCCTTAATTTGTCAGATAACAATCTGATCTTCTCAGAACTCTGATTTAAATCAAAAGGTTGGAAAATTAGGTCAACAGATGACTTCCATCAGTACATATGTGCCAGGTTATTGACCAGCGCAGACAGCCAGATGTGTCACTTTGCTAGTACTGGCTGAACAGCAGGGCCTTTCTCAATGAACAGTAGCACAGATAAACTGCGCGCGTATTTGAGATTTAGAACATTTTTTCAAAAAAAATATGGATATTAAAATAACACATAGAGATGCAAGTGTTCTCTCAGTTTATAGACCAGCTGAATGCCTGCTAAATATGTCTCTGCGATTATGAAAGCAGAAAACAAAATGTTCAGAAATTATATAAATAAGAAAATTCTACTTAGTTTATTTATATTGTGCCAGCAATTTCTGCAGTGTGTTCCAAAGTACATAGACCAGCCTTTCTCAAAAGGAACCCTTGAAATAATTTTTTAAGTCCCAGGGAACCCCTGCTAAAAAATATCTGATTTATTTCTGATTACACATTATCATAGTCAGTGTGGAAAGTTAAAAAAAAAACAATAAAAAAAATGTTAACACCCTAGAACGGTCTTTTTCAATCAGGGTGCCCAGGCTTTATGGGGCGACTTTAGGTTTCTTCAGGAATGCCTTTGCAAAATGCCTAAAAATTACCCAAAAAATTATTACACGCCAGTGGGTGGATCAAGCCTGACTTTTAGTTGCACAAAGTCGCATGTTTTTATTGTGCACCATTACAACCTTACAGCCTCTGGCCTCCTAACAATCAATGGCATCATCGGGTAACCACTTTCAGACCGGACCATTTTGCTGGCTTAAGACCAGACCACTTTTTGCGATTCGGCACTGTGTCGCTTTAACAGACAATTGCGCGGTCGTGCGACATGGCTCCCAATCAAAATTGACGTCCTTTTTTTCCCACAAATAGAGCTCTCTTTTGGTGGTATTTGATCGCCCCTGCAGTTTTTATTTTTTGCGCTATAAACAAAAAAAGAGTGACAATTTGGAAAAAAAAGCATTATTTTTTTACTTTATGCTATAATAAATATCTCCCAAAAATATATAAAAAAATGTTTTTCTCAGTTTAGGCCTATACGTATTCTTCTACATATTTTTGGTAAAAAAAAAATCGCAATAAGCGATTATTGATTGGTTTGCGCAAAAGTTATAGCGTTTACAAAATAGGGGATAGTTTTATAGCATTTTTATTAATATATTTTTTTTCTTTTTACTAGTAATGGCGGCAATCAGCGATTTTTATTGTGACTGCAACATTATTGCGGACACATTGGACATTTTTGACACATTTTTGGGACCATTGTCATTTATACAGCAATCAGTGCTATTTAAAAGTTTCCTGTGTAAATGACACTGGCAGTGAATGGGTTAACCAGGGGGTGGCAGTGTAGGGGTTAAGTGTTCCTAGGGGCATGTTACTAACTGTGGGGGCGTGACTGTGTGTTAGTGAACACTGATCTCTGCTCCAATCACAGGGAGCAGAGATCAGTGTCACTTGTTGCTAGGCAGAACGGGGAGATGCTGTTTACTTCCGCATCTCCCCGTTCAGCCTTCCTGTGAGACGATCGCAGGTATCTCCGCGGCGATCGAGTCCGCAGGACCCGCGACCGGACTCACGGGGGCCCCGACCAGCGCACGCGATGGCACGGCGGCATTTTTAAAGGGACTTACCTGTACGCCCTTATGCCTGTTCGTGCCATTCTGCCGACGTACATCGTCGCGCGCCAGTCGGGGATCGGTTAATAAGGAGGAAGTTGAGCCCCTGCACAGCATCCTTGTTTGCCCCTCCCCTGCCCCTCTCCATCAGCACTGGGGTCACATTAGCTGAGTGAGGGAGAGAAACATTGCAATGCTAGTCAGTACCAGTGTGCAAAGGTGTATTTGCTTTGGAAGAATAAATCACATTGCATGTCCTACATGTGTGGATGTTGTGTTATGTAAAACTATTCATTTTTTTTTTACATTTTAGAATGGGGTACCCCGAGAATGTGCATCAAATGGTGCCTTGATTGAAAAATGGTTGAGAAACACTGCCCTAGAGTTTCAACCCCCCCTGCTCTATACAAGAATAGAATATATGTAGCAAGGTCTCTGGCCTTGTCCAGTCTAATGAGAACTTTCCAGGCCAATGATAGCTGACATCCTTCTGTATGTGGTGGGTTGTGAGACATAGTGGGTGCAAGGTGGACAAAGTTATTGAGCTCCAGACACTTCTTGGATGTAAAAGAGGTTTCTCTTAACCGTCCTTTTTGTATTTTTGGGGGAAGGAGGGTTAGTAGTTGTAAATTCAATTAACAGACTCCGAGACTTCAATGGGACAGCCGTGCAGGGAAAGGCCCCAGCAAGGTGCCACATCTGCACATGCAGGAATGCTGTCTCCTATGGCAACAGTCTTTAACAGTTCCTAACTCAAATGTAACAGTTCCTTCAGCTTCACTACAACTGGTTCTTGTAGTTCTTCAACACTTGAGCTCCTGGTCTCTCACTAGACCCTCTGATTCACTGACTCTGAGTCCCTTGAGCTCCTCCATTCTTTGCGGTGGTATCTCCCTCAAGCGTCACCCTAGCTTCCCTGCTGGGTCCCTTGGCACTTCAGATACTTCTCAAGCTTCACCCCTGCTGACCGGCTTGGTCCATGGCTTGACACACAAGGCTGCTCTGCAAGCGCCACCTCCGCTGGTTGAGTCCCTGACTTGATCATCGCCTGAAGTTTTCTGATTCTCTACCGTGCCCATTCGCTGAGAATGCTGCTTAGGTACTTGCTTCAGCTACTCACTGTGGTCCCTGGTAATAAGGTGTTTGGTCCCTTTGTGGCAACAGCTTCCCTTCTACTTCTGACCACTGACAGGTTCTCCGGCTGGCAGAACCGTCACTTCTGGTTGGACTGCAAGCTGCAATCTATACCCTGCTCTGCTCTCTTACTTCTGGATAGGCCCTCACACAGCCTAGCAGCCAGATGCTCCCGGGATAGGCCCAATTTCCAGCCTAGCAGCCCAGGGCACACAACACACGTCCACCCAGACAGCCGTCCAGGTGGCACAGAACATAGATCACCTGACTCCAACCAAATATATAGGCTCTCCCAACAGGCCAAGGGATTCAAGAAAACCCCTGCCCATTGGCTGAGATAACCCATATACCCATAACCTGACCTTAAGTTGTCCTTCTTATATCTAGTACCACCCAGTGCCCAGCCACCTAGTGGTAGAGAAAAGTACAACCAGGCCAAGCTTAGAGAGAAATCAATGGATCTCTATCAATCAACCAGGATAATTATTCCTGGCAGGTAAATTTGTGAGGAGCAACCCTGCCTGAACTCCAGGGTGCTACATATAAAACGAGTAATGGGCAAAAATAAAACACAAGCTGCTAAGAAAAGTATAGTTTCCCAGTACTGGTCAGTAGATAAATGCTGCTTACATTGGTGAAAGAAAGGTGCACATGGAAGGGCCTTGCTCAGAAAATTGTATTTCCTAGGACACTTATCAGCTAGCCAACAGAAAACAAACAAAAAAACAAAAAACAAATTCCATGTCTAACAATTTGCGTTAAAAAAAAGAGATTTTCTTGGGACAACATTTGCATAAAAATGCGGACTGCCTCATCAAGGCCCTCTGTATAATGTAGTCTTGACAGTCCTTGGCGAGGCAGTGCCGTTTCCACATACATGTGCAAATGTTGTGCAACTAAAACCTCTGTTTTTAATGCAAATTGTTGGATATGGATTATTTTTTTTGCTGGCTAGCTAATAAGTGTACTAGGAAATAATTTCTTTTGTGTTTGCAGTGCAGTGTTTAGTGACTAAACAGTAAAGGATATGTGCAAGTTTTTTTTTATTTTTTATATAAAAATAAATAAATAATTCAGGACCCAGGCAGTTTAAGTCATAATGTGCTAGTATGCATTGCATACTAGCACATGACAGACTTACCTGAAAACGAAGCCCTCCAGCAGCACGCTGTCACTACTGAAGGCGCTTCCATCTTCACCCGGTCTTCTTTCTGGGTTTGCGAGCTTAGGGTATTTGATTGGCCAAGCTGGGGATGACGTCACTTTCACTGTTTTTAGCACGGTTCTGAAGAAATGGCACAGGTATACCATTCGTTCAGAGCGCATGCGCCTGTGACGTCACTGGCTGCATCTAAAGTAAATATCTCCTAAACGGTGCACATTTAAGAGAAATTTACAGTACCTATAGGTAAGCCTTAATATAGGCTTACCTTGAGGTAAAAATCATACATGGGAGTTTACTTTTTTGTACCATATGAGCTGCTTCACTGTTGTGAATAACAATGTATTTGTATATTGACCCCATGTTTCTATAGCCAAGTCCAAGTTCCAGTCAAGGCAAAGGGCAATAAGGGCAAATCAGTAACTACCTCAACCAGTCAGAATTCTTCATTTATTCTTCTAACTGCTTCAAACTGCCTTTGTCCTTGTACAGTGCCTTGAAAATACATTCATTCCCCTTGAAGTTTTCAACATTTGTCATGTTACAACCAAAAACGTAAATGTATTTTATTGGGATTTTATGTGATAGACCAACACAAAGTGGCACATAGTTGTGCAGTTGAAGGAAAATGATAAATGGTTTTCAATTTTTTTTTACAAATAAATATGTGAAAAGTGCGGCATTTGTATTCAGCCCCCCTGAGTCAATGCTTTGTAGAACCACCTTTTGCTGCCAATACAGCTGCAAGTCTTTTTGGGGGTGTCTCTACCAGCTTTGCACATCTAGAGAGTGACATTTTTGCCCATTCTTCACTGTAAAATAGCTCAAGCTCTGTCAGATTGGATGGAGAGCATCTATGCACAGCAATTTTCAAGTCTTGACACAGATTATCAATTGGATTTAGGTCTGGACTTTGACTGGGCCATTCTAACACATGAATATTTGATCTAAACCATTCCATTGTCTGGCTGTATTTTCAGGGCCGTTGTCCTGCTGGAAGGTAAACCTCAGCCCCAGTCTCAAGTCTTTTGCAGACACCGCAAGTGCCACCAGCAAAACTCAGATGAGAGCTTTTTGTCGGCAAATGCGACCGTGTGTATGCTCCATCAGTCTTTTGCTGGCGGAATTCCAGCCAGAAAAAGATTGCGAGCATGTTCTCTGTTTTTCAGTTGGGAAAAGTTCCTATTTCAAAATGTGATCGTCTGTATGCAATTGGGACGCGCAAAAAATCACGCATGCTCGGAAACAATTCGGCGCATGCTCGGAAGCATTGAACTTAATTTTCTCGGCTCGTCGTAATGTGTTGTAGGTCACTGCGTTTTTGATGGTCGAAAGTTCACAGAACTTTTGTGTAACCATGTGTATGCAAGACAAGCTTGAGCGGAATTCCATCGGAAAAACAATCCAAGATTTTTTGGATGGAAATTCCGCTCGTGTGTATGCGGCATAACAGATTTTCTTCTACGATTGCCCTGTATTTGGCTCCATCCGACTCTGACCAGCTTTCTGTCCCTGCTGAAGAAAAGCATCCCCACAACATGATGCTGCCACCACCATATTTCATGGTGGGGATGGTGTGTTTAGGGTAATATGCAGTGTTAGTTTTCCACCACACATAGCGTTTTGCTTTTAGGCCAAAAAATTGTATTTTGGTCACATCTGGCCAGAGCACCTTCTTCCACATGTTTGCTGTGTCCCCCACATGGCTTCTCGCACACTGTAAAGGAGACTTCTTATGGTTTTCTTTCAACAATGGCTTTCTTCTTGCCACTCGTCCATAAAGGGCAGATTTGTGGAGAGCACAACTAATAGTTGTCCTGTGGACAGATTCTCCCACCGGAGCTGTGGATCTCTGCAGCTACTCCAGAGTTACCATGGGCCTCTTGGCTGCTTCTCTGATTAATGCTCTCCTTGCCCGGCCTGTCAGTTTAAGTGAATGGCCGTGTCTTGGTAGGTTTTCAGTTGTGCCATACTCTTTCCATTTTTAAATGATGGATTGAACAGTGCAACGTGAGATGGTCAAAGCTTATGATCTTTTTTATAACCTAACCCTGCTTTAAACTTCTCCAAAACATTATCCCTGACCTGTCTGGTGTGTTCCTTGGCCTTCATGAGGCTGTTTGTTCACTAAGGTTCTCTTACAAACTTCTGAGGGCTTCACAGAAGAGTTGTATTTATACTGAGATTAAATTACACACAGGTGGACTCAATTTACTAATTAGGTGGCTTCTGAAGGCAATTGGTTTCAATAGATTTTAGTTAGGGGGTATCAGAATAAAGGGGGCTGAATACAAATGCACGCCACACATTTTTGAATTTTATTTGTAAAAAATTTTGAAAAACATTTATCATTTTCCGTCCACTTCACAATTATGTGTCACTTTGTGTTGGTCTATCACATAAAATCCCAATAAAATACATTTACGTTTTTGGTTATAACATGACAAAATGTGGAAAATTTCAAGGCACTGTATAAACTCCCACTCAAGACACAACTTTTATCTGAAATGTTGGATGAAGAGGGAAAAGACTGAAGACACAGTCTGCCTTTGGAAATCTTTAATCTTATGAAACAAAAACAAAAAATAAGAAAAAGAACGAAATTCAATCACAATAATAACATTTTAAAATTTGCAATTTGTTATTTGTTTGCATTGAACCCTGCAGAGCATTATAAGTTGCATGAAGAAAGATTAAAAGCATAGTCTAATTTTTACAGAAGTTTAATTGACACACAAATTGAAAAATTGCACATTTATAAAATGTTTGCATTGTAACCATGATCAGTGTATCAGAGGTGCAATGCCCAGGCTCCTGCAAACTCCACACCGAGGTAAGAACCTTCTGTTATGGGGCTGGAGGAAATAAACAATGGACTAAGGCTGACCATACATTATACAATTTTCTTATACAATTTTCCTTTAGATTTACTAAAACCATAAGATATGGAGGTCAAACCTAAACACTTAAGATTTGTATGCAATCAGGCAGCCCCTTGCACTACATAATGTAGTACAAGATAAATATAAAGGAAATTGAACAAGAAACTTGTATAATGCATGGGCAGCTTAAAAGTGCAATTGGGCTCCATTGAAATCTGCAAGTCCTTCTGCCATGGTGATCCCATTTACAGGTGTCTGTGAATGGATGACCAACTATGCTGGGGAAGCCATGCACAGCCATGCTGAATTTAAATGCTGCAGGCATAAGAACCCCACGATTTAGGCCTGATTCACACCTAGGCATTTTTAGTGCCTTTTGCATTTTGCAGATTTGCCCTACAGTCCATTTAACATGGTTTCCTATGGAACACTTTCTGTAGAGCAAATCTGCAAAATGCAAAAAGCACTAAAAATGCCTAGGTGTGAATCAGGCCTTAGGTAAGTAGGGCGAGGAAAGTTAATGGTAGGGAGTTGGGGAAAGTGACTATGACCATGTTAGACCCTTAGGCCTGATTCACACCTATGCATTTTTAGTGCTTTTTGCAGATTTGCCCTACAGTCCATTTAACATGGTTTCTTATGGAACAAGTTCTGTAGTGCAAATCTGCAAAATGCAAAAAGCACTAAAAATGCATAGGTGTGAATCAGGCCTTAGGCCCCTTTCACACATGCGGACCGTATGTCCGTTTTTCATCCATCCGTTTTCGGATGAAAAACGGACATACATGCACCCCTATGGAATAGCAGGTGTCAGCGGATGTCTCAATGCATTTTTGTGCCTCTGCGTTTTTGGAAAGGGTCGGGGACTTTTTTTCATGCAAAATGCAGCATTTTGCATGTAATAGAAGTCAATGGACCTGCATCCAAAACGCAAGTACCGCATTTTTACAGCGTTTTTACCACGATTTTTGTTTTTTTTTATATTTTTTTACACTGTATATAGCTGGTTGCTAAGCAACCACAGTGTAAAAAAAATAAAAACGCAAAATCGCGGTAAAAACATGGTATGGCGTTTTGGATGCGGGTCCATTGACTTCTATTACATGCAAAATGCTGCAAAAGTCCCCGACCCTTTCCAAAAACGCAGAGGCACAAAAATGCATTGATGTAAACATGTTCCATAGGAACACATATTAAAAAATTTCCCTGCATTTCTGCAAAATGCATTAAAAAACGCATTAGTGTGAATCAAGCCTAAATGGGGCAGCACAGTGGCTAAGTTGTTACTTCTGCCTGGCAGCACTAGGATCGTTGGCAGTGGCAGTGGCAGCTGGTGGTTTTTTTTTTTTTATATACGGGGGGGTCGGCAAACGGTCAACCCACCTGTCGGTCAGCCGGGCAATTCACGTGGGTCACAGGGTGCCCTGCATGTAGATCAGGGGGGACAGACACATGGATAGGGGGCGGTACCCATGCGCCCCCAATGGACGGGCCGCCACCGATTGTTAGTTTGAATCCCAACCACGGCACTACCTGCCTGGAGTTTGCATGTTCTTTCTGTGCCGATGTTTGTTTCCTCCTACACTCCAAAGACATGCTGGTAGGTTAATTGACTCCTGTCTATATTGGTCCTAGTATGTGTATGTATGAATGTGAGTTTGGGACGTTAGATTGCAAGCTCCTTGAGGGCAGGGACTGATGTGAGTGTAGACTATATGTGTAAACTGCATAATATTGATGGTGCTATACACAGGTAAGTACAAAAATAATAATTATGATCTAAAGGTAGTAGTATCGTTGTCTGTGTCTCGGCTGGCGAGATTTCCCCTTTTTCCTTTCCCAGTGACACCTACAGTATTATGAAAACAGCAATGAAAACCTGACAAGGCTTCTTCTTCTTTTTTTTTTTTTTTTTTGGATCTGTGCTTTAAATAATCCTAATAATGTAGATATTTCACAAGCCATGCTGGGTAGTGCAACATATAAAATGCTGTAGGATGGCAATGGATGGCATAAAAGATGGAAGTTGCTCGTCCCCTGCCTACAGTACATTAAAGTGTGCTGCTCGAGGTGATCATGTTTAATGCAGTAATTAACATTTCTGTGGTTTGGCATACATTGTATTCTTGGAACTGCAGTTTAATACCTAGATATTGTTTGTTCTTCCTGTAGCTCATTCTGTGCCTGTCAGCTATCGTTTTCCTGTTGATAGATATCAGGTTCAGTTTGTCTAATTAATAATTTTTGACTCATTTCAAAGAGGAAGTTTATGTCACTGATCAAAATATAAGTAAAACAGCTATTGGTTTATGGTTACTGTGTTTTTGACAGCACTGAAGTAAAAGTCACTGCTTTCTGCCAGATTTGGTTTCTATGAACATTTTTCTTTAAAGTCTAACAGGAGCCATACTGTACCTGGTTAAAACAACAAAAACCTTTAAAAGTGTATACCGTATATACTAGAGTATAAGCCGAGAGTATACTCAGCTTATACTCGAGTCAAGCATTTTTCTGCTGCAGAATTAAATTTTACGAAGCGACTTTGGGGCCCCGTATCTCAGGGCCACTTAGTGCTAGGAACCCCAACTTCCTAGCACTAAGTGGCCTTGTAATACGGGGCCCCAAAGTCGGTCAACTGTGTCCATCTGCAGCAATGTCATTTTGGGACCCTTTGGGTCCAGAAACCCCATCTAGGAACCCATAAAGAGGAAGTAAACCCTCTTTTACAACTTTAGCTTACAGGTAAGCCTATATTAAGGCTTACCTGTAGCTTACAAGGATATCTCCTAAACCTGCACGGTTTAGGAAATATACCTGTATTTGCATGTGCCGACGTCATGCGGCACATGCGCACTTGCAACAACTGAAGCAACGGCGCTATATGCCGATGCTTCAGTTGTTACTATGCCGCTCTCGTGCGCATGCGTGTGACGTCACGGCGCTGTGATTTGCCGGAGCCGCGATACCCGGAAGTCACTCCGGGAGAAGATGTCGGCGGTCGGAGGGGGAGAAGAGGACCGATGCCGAGGCTTCGATCTGAGGTAAGTGATACATAATTAGCTAGTATGCTATGCATACTAGCTAATTATGCCTTTTGTCTTGCAGTTTTTTTTTTTCATTTTACTTAAGAGGGTTTACTTCCTCTTTAACTACCGAGTTTGAAGTTCAGGGGACCTATGGCTGCAAATGGGCATTGTTGACCGTCTTTTCCACTTACAGTAGCTGCCCATTTCTCACCCTAGGCTTATACTCAAGTCAATAAGTTTTCCCATTTTTTTGTGGTAAAATTAGGTGCCTCGGCTTATATTCGGGCCGGCTTATACTCGAGTATATACGGTAATTCCTTTAAGAAAATTGGAGAGTCTTATCAACTTTAATTTATTTTGCAGCAGATTATAAAACATGGACAGTCCAACCATAGGCTACGTTTTTTGATGTGCGGTGGGGGGGCACGATAAAAATGACCAGGTGAGCTATGCTTTTTGCATCCCCCCACTGTCCCTCCTTAAAACATTTGTAAACTCAACATTTCATATTCCTGATATGTGCCATGTACTTGTATGAAAAAGTATCATGTTCTCTTTGTATTGTTTCCTTTATGTGAAATCCCTGGTGTTTCTGCCAGTCCTTCTTCTTTCCTATCAAAAAACTGACCACACTAGGCACATACCTCCCCACAGTCCCGGATTGGGCAGGAATTTCCCCCATTTATACCTCTGTCCCGTGGTCCCAGGGTAAAAGGGCTTTGCCCCGCATTAGTTAATAATCATATAGTAACTTCCAGCGCAGAGCATCCAGCACAGCTAGTGGTTGGCGAGAAAAAACGCTAGGTGTGCTCTGTGTAGCTGCAGAGAGCGTGCAGCTGTCAAATTCAACCTGTGATGTTGGGGATGGGCGGGACTGCTACCCAGACCCACCCCTTTGTCAAGCAACCAGGGTATAGAGCAGGGATATGCAATTAGCGGACCTCCAGCTGTTGCAGAACTACAAGTCCCATGAGGCATAGCAAGACTCTGACAGCCACAAGCATGACACCCAGAGGCAGAGGCATGATGGGACTTGTAGTTTTGCAACAGCTGGAGGTCCGCTAATTGCAGATGCCTGGTATAGGGAAACAGCCTGCATTCATACATTTCTGGCGGGGAAAATATGCCAATACCAATTGTCCACTCACATGCTGTATCCTGGGTTTTTCAGCTATGTGGTAGCCCTGCACTCACAGCACAGCTTTTGTAGTTACATAGTTAGTTAGGTTGAAAAAAGACACAAGTCCATCCAGTTCAACCACAAATAAAAAATATATATATATATCATGCAATGCCATATACCCCATTCTATACCCACAGTTGATCCAGAGGAAGACAAAAAAAAAACAGCAGCGCATGCTCCAATTTGCTAAAGCAGGGGAAAAAATTCCTTCCTGATCCCCCGACAGGCAATCAGATTTTCCCCGGATCAACTTTACCTATAAATGTTAGGACCCAGTTATATTATGTACATTTAGGAAAGTATCCAGGCCTTTCTTAAAGCAATCTACTGAGCTGGCCAGAACCACCTCTGCAGGGAGTCTATTCCACATTTTCACAGATCTTACTGTGAAGAAACCTTTCCATATTTGGAGATTAAATCTCTTTTCCTCTAGACGTAAAGAGTGCCCCCTTGTCCTCTTTGTTGACTGTAAAGTGAATAACTCAACACCAAGTTCACTATATGGACCCCTTATATATTTGTACATGTTGATCATATCCCCCCTTAGGCCGGCTTCACACTGGGGCGGTGCGGGGCGGCGACGGTAAATCAGCGCTATATTTAGCGCTGCTTTACCATCGTTTTACCCGCGGTATGCGGCCGCTAGCGGGGTGGTTTTTAACCCCCGCTAGCGGCCGAAAAAGGGTTAAAAACCTCCGCAAAGCGCCGCTGCAGCGGCCCTTTGCCGGCAGTATCCCCGCGGTCTCCCATTGATTTCAATGGGAAGGAGCGGTATAGGAGCGGTGAACACACCGCTCCTTCACCGCTCCAAAGATGCAGCTAGCAGGACTTTTTTTTGTTTCGGGTCGGTTTGCAGGCGCTATTTTTAGCGCAATAGCGCCTGCAAACCGCCCCAGTGTGAAAGCAGCCTTAATCTCCTCTTATCAAAGGTGAATACATTTTGTTCCTCTAATCTTTCCTCATAGCTGAGCTCCTCCATGCCTCTTATCAGTTTTGGTTGCCCTTCTCTGCACTTTCTCCAGTTCCCCGATATCCTTTTTGAGAACTGGTGCCCAAAACTGAACTGCATATTCCAGATGAGGTCTTACTAATGATTTGAACAGGGGCAAAATGATATCTCTCTCTGGAGTCCATACCTCTCTTAATACAAGAAAAAGTAAAAGTGAAAGTAACATCTCCCCCACAGCTCCTATAGCAGCCTCCCTGCTCTGCACAAGTGCTTGTCTGGCCCAGTGCAGCATGTTCAAGGGGAGGAGGGGGGAGAGCTGCACTGTTATCCTCATCTCCTTCCTGGTGGAGAGGGGAGTTTGGGAGCCGAAAATGAGAAGAGTGTGCACTGACTAAGGCCCCTTTCACACTGGGGCGGGGAGCCGCGGTGACGGTAAAGCAGCGCTATATTTAGCGCTGCTTT
>CM053030.1:458181087-458305681 GCA_028564925.1 Lithobates sylvaticus | reverse complement strand
GCATGAACCAATGTACACCTATGGTGATTCACGCAGGAGAGCCAACCTGTCGCCGTATAACGACAGCGGCTGGTCGGCAAGCAGTTAATCTGTGCAATAAGTGTAAAAAAAAAAAACACAAATCCATTGATAGTGTTAGAGCTGTCCTGTGCAAACTTCTTGTGTTATTTCAAGGAATTCTCTCAGTTCTTATCTTAAACTACAGAACAATTACTCTCTATGCAGTAGAGCGTAGGAGATGGATTCAGTAGTTTAACAAAGGACATTGGACAGGGCTGACACCATTCCTTGCTATTTCAGTCCATAAAAAGGCATGTGTAGTCCACCGCAATAAATAGGAGCCAAGTGCATTTATGGTAGACCAACAGCTATTTTTCTGTATGTCTGTAGGGGGTTCTGTGACAAAGTCGGAAGTGACGAAACACGTCGGGCGTGGCTATACGGCAATCCGGAGTGTCAGGATGGCGACAACTGCAGCTAGGGGTGGTGAGACACAAACCAGCACCCTAAGCAATGCACCCCCAATACAATTGTACTAAAAGGCTCGATTTATGTGAGTGGTTTTCCTATCTTAAATAAAGTCTTTGAACATTTGGTTACTGTACAATAGGAGGCATATTTTTTATATGGGATAGTTTAATACATCCACCCCATGGAGGAACTCCATGAGATTTGCTTGAGGAGCCAATCGATTGAAAGTTCTATTATGCTTGATATGCCAACCATGAGAGTGGAAGGCATATGTTTCTGGCGAGTTCCTCTCTATTGGGAGAGGGATCACATTTGTGCACAGAAGGTGTTTTCTTTGGAAAGAATGCAAAGTGAAATACCGACCAATACGGTGGACAGTTTTCAGCACATTGCACTGGGTGGAATTATTTTGACTATTTATTTTAATGATTTTTTTTTTCACTTTGGACTATTTATTTAAGTACTGTATATATATACTTGATGTTGATTACATGTATCACAGCACTACTAACAGAGTGGTGAATTTTGCACTGAGATAAGATTTTACACTTTATTGTATATTGCCATAAGTATTGGGACGCCTGCCTTTACATGCACATGAACTTGCCATTTAACTTACATTTCGATTCTGGAACATTAGTGGGCAGTAGGAGCTCCCACATCTGACATTTAAACAGGGGCCATGGCTTAGCGCCACAAGGCCCCATGTACTGCCTAGTCATACACTATATTGTTAAAAGTATTGGGACGCCTGCCTTTACACACACATGAACTTTAATGGCACCCCAGTCTTAGCCTGTAGGGTTCAATATTGAGTTGGCCCAACCTTTGCTGCTATAACAGCTTCAACTCTTCTGGGAAGGCCGTCCACAAGGTTTATGAGTGTGTCTATGGGAAAGTTTGACCATTCTTCCAGAAGCACATTTGTGAGGTCAGGCACTGATGCTGGACGAGAAGGCCTGGCTCGCAGTCTCCGCTCTAATTCATCCGAAAGGTGTTCTATCAGGTTGAGGTCAGGACTCTGTGAAGGCCAGTCAAGTTCCTCCACCCCAAACTCGCTCATCCACACTATATTGCCAAAAGTATTGGGTCATCCCTCCAAATCATTTGGTGGAGGGGGATTATGGTGTGGGGTTGTTTTTCAGGGGTTGGGCTTGGACCCTTAGTTCCAGTGAATGGAACTCTTAAGGAGTCAGCATACCAAGACATTTCTCGAAAACATTTCCAAGGCAGCCCATAGAGATTTCATTTTTTTTTTTTTTTGTGTGACTCGAGTCATTGTATATTGACAGTGGGGAGACTTCCCTGCTGTCAGAATAAGCTGATCGGCACTGCTGGCTATAACCTGCAGCACTGATGAAGTGGGGAAAATCTGACAGGCTGGTGGTACAGAAGACTTCTGCATCACCAGCCTGCTCATACATGGATGGAAATTCGCTGGGCCCTGCTGAACCAGCTGATTGCAATCCTGGCAAGGCCGTCTTAACAGCGTATGTGGTTTTCGTTCGGCAACTTGCAATAATTCCAAAATTAAAATGTTAAAAGCAAACCACATTTTAAAGCACTTTTAAATGAAACTTGTCGAGTCATCTAAATGAAAACCTTCGTACAAATGGTTGTTTGTATGAACATTCATCTGTAAATATACTAATGTATGGCCAGCTTTACATTGGATGATCAAAGTGTACATGTTTGTGCCCCATTCTGGATAAAGATCTTCAGGTAGCCATTGTGTCTGTACAGCCTAAAGCTATGGTATTTAAAAGATAGCAAACAATTAAGGGCTTTGTTATTAACAAACTGATTAAAAGAATACAGCAGGGGGTGGCTCTTGACTTTCAAAAGGCAAAACTTGGAGAGGTGACTTCATCAACAGAGAAAGAGCAAGTGAAAGTGGATTGTGTGAAAATGAAAGTGATAACTACAGACTAGATGTAAAAAACAAACACAACCAAAAAAAGCATTACATTTAAAGTATAACTAAAGGCAAAACTTTTTTTTTAGTTTTGGATGGAGTGGAGAGGGATTAGAGTTTGTATTGCTATCTGTGACTCCCGTTCCTCTCTATTTATCCTGTTTACCATTATCATTGAAAGTAAAAGAAAATCCCAAACTTTGGGCTGTCCCCATAAAATTAAGAGAGAGGAAATCTTCCAATGGGGACACCTTGGGGTCCCTAGGGAACTCCTTTAATTTGCAGGGATTTCTTCTCACTTCCTGTTTAGTTATGGGACAGGAATTGAAGGGAAATCTCCACAATGGGACACAGATGATGTAGGGGGGGGGGGGGGGATCGACAGGGGTTATAACTCTCCTATTCTCTATCCAAAATGAAAAAAAGGTTTTGCCTATAGTTCTACTTTAAAGCCCACTTTGGGCAGTCAGACAAAATCTGTACCCCTTGTGGCTCCTGAAACACATAATGGCAACTCTGGCTAGAAACTCACCTGATCGCCAGCGCTGGTCAAAGTCACCTGGAAAAAGGGACGTATATGCATTTTTATCCTGGGTTTGAGGGTGCACCGTAGATGGGGAGGGGGGTACAAATGGCAAGGAGAAGGAGCGGAACCCTGAGTTAGGTTTAAGTGTAACATTGTGCTATTAAAAGACTTAAAGTGGATGTAAACCCACTCTCATCCTTTCTAAACTACTGCAATATTGGTTATCTAGAAGGATATATATGCCTCCTTAGCTGTCAAATGTCTCCCCTCTGTCTGCTATGAGACCCGAAAAACTGCAGGTTTTGTGTGTGGGTCTGTTTTCCAGGGCTCAGTGGGTGGAGTCATGATGTCAGTAGACTCCCCGCGCACCTCTACACTCCCCTTATCAACATGCATTTTCTCCTGTGTATTTCTTACACTGAACTTCTGAAATGATCACAAACATCCTATCAAAACCCAGAAAAGTCCCCACATGACTTCAGCATCCCAAATCATGCTGAGGTGTGGAACAGCCAATCCTTGCAGAGCTGCTGAAGAAAGGAGAGGGGGTGGGAATTAAAAAATAATACATGTCTAAAGCTGGCCATACACTATACCAAAAATCGGCCGAAAAATCGGTCATTAGACCATTCGTTCGATTTTTCGGCCAGTTAATGGACACAAAATCGATAATCGTTTGGACGTTTTTGACCCGAAAAAACGAAGGACAAGGTTGGAATTTTTCTGACGAATGATGGATAAATTGAAAGGTTAATGTGTTTCCCGTCTGACCTGTCTGCACTAGGTATATGTAAAAAAACAAACATAATTTTTTTTTTTTATGGTCACTGAACGATTTATCGGCCATTATATGATGGGTTTGGCCGATTTTTCGACTAGTGTATGGCCAGCATTAGGCTAGTGCACGAGATATGTAAATCACCTGTCAATCACAGCAAGGGGGAAGAACAGACAAAGTTTTCACAGTTTGTTTTATTTCACTGAAAAAAAGATATGAGGATTGCTCAGAGCTGGATTAACTCTTTGTGGCAAGACTGGGCACAGCTGATCTGAAATCCCATACTCTATATTGTGCCAGACAAAAAAATTTTTTTTTTCGGGTTTACATCCACTTTAAAGTGTTTGTAATGGCAAAAGTTCCAGCGATGTTGCACGAGAGTATCAGCTGTCTGGGACTCTCCCTCCTGATTGGCTAAAACACACAGCAGGTGCCATTGGCTTCCACCTGCTGTTAATGAAAGTCGATAAGCCAATGAGTAGAGAGAGGGGGTGGGGCCGAGCCACGGCTCCGCATCTGAATGAACACACAGAACAGCAGCTCAGTTCGGGTGCCCCCATATCAAGCCGCTTGCTGTGGGGGGACTTGGCAGTCCATTTAATACAAATTAAAGCAAATAGCTAAATGCAGAATAGAAATAACATATGTGAACTTATCTGCCAAATCATTTGTAACTCTGCCCAGCCACTTTCATGAGTCATACAGCTTTGCTAGACAGAACAGCCAGGAGGTGTCACCTCCCTACCTGCAACCTACTGAATGGACAGCAGCAGTAACAAACTGACAAGTCTGATAGGAGCTGACTTAAAAGAGCAACAATAAATTGACAAGTCACCGGCTGCAGTCACTCTGCTTTCTTTACCTGGCAGCTGCTTCCCTGTAAATACATGTGCACGCAGCAGTGCCTGATTGGCTGCTAGTGCTGCCCCTCGTTCTCACAGTCTGAGTGCTGTTGTGCAAGGTATGTCAGGGTGTTTATATCATTGCAGATCTGAGTACATGATGACAGTGTACGAAAATAATTATAGTTTTTTTGTAGGGCTGTGGAAATTAAAGATTAATTCCTTGATTAATCGTTAATTTTTCTGATCGCCTCTCCGCCGTCTTCCGGGTCTTCAGGGAGTTCCGGTGACGTCACTGGACTCCTCCACCCTTCCCCAAGTGCTTCCGTCTGCAAACAAAGCGAAAGGGGGGAGGAGTTCTGATTGAACGTAACGCGTACGGGGAGGAGCTATGCATGACGTCCCCCGCTGCTGCCCTATAGAACTAACACGATTGTCGGCTTTACATGCTGTGTTTTTATCATCTTTATGTGAGTAGTTTGTGTTTGAACAAAAAAATTAAATCTTATACTTAAGCGGCGAGCATTTAGATCTTTTCTTTCTACCCATGACCTGGCGTCCTTGCTGAGATCTAAGGAGACGTGAGAGAAGTTTATGGTCCGTGTTAACCCTTTTGATACCCGCTTGCATGACCACCTGTTTGCACAGGGGTCCATGCCATAAGGTGAGAGTGATTAGTTAGACCGGAGGTGGAGGGATTGTCACGCTACTGTGGGAAAAAAAATTACTTACGTCAGTGCTACAGTTTTTACTTTAAAATGTATTTGTGTGAACTGTGAAGTTAAGTCATGGATTGTGGAAACTAACTAGTGTCGGGTGATTGTATATAGTGTATACCACATTTACCACTGATTAATGCAGAGTTGCAATGCAAGGAGATCAGCTAAAAGTAGTTGGATCTGTATGTGCATAATTAATTGAAATTAGTCGATTACTCGATTTTAAAAAAAATTTATTAATCGCACACGAAAATTTTAATCAGTAACAGCCCTAGTTTTTTGTAAAGGAAAACTTAATGTGTATATATATGTACCTGGAAATCAGTTTCAAGACATTTGCAAATTTTACTTTGTTTACCACAATGGCTTGGTTTTGAGAACTACTTTTCCATAACAAAAAAAAATTGTCCCTTGGCTATATTTGGCATATGTAGTGCATTTTAGGTCACACTCTTGCTGCATACCAAAAATCTCAGTTGTATGCTCTTGTTTGAGGCTGAGGCTGCAGTGCCCTAAGGCCCCTTTCACACTGGGGCGGTGAGCCGCGGTGACGGTAAAGCAGCGCTATATTTAGCGCTGCTTTACCGTCGTTTTTACCGCGGTTTTCGGCCGCTCGCGGTGCGGTTTTACCCCCCGCGAGCGGCCGAAAAAGGGTTAAACACCCCCCGCAGAGCGCCGCCGTAGCGGCGCTTTGCGGCGGTATTGCCGCGGTTTTACCGTGGTCTCCCATTCTTTTCAATGGGAAGGAGCGGTATAGGAGCGGTGAACACACCGCTCCTATCCCGCTCCAAAGATGCTGCTAGCAGGACTTTTTTTGTCATCCTGCTAGCGCACCGCTCCAGTGTGAAAGCCCGCCGGCTTTCACACTGGAGTTAAAGGGGCCGGATTTTTTCATGCGGTGAACAGGCGCTATTTTTAGCGCTGCACCGCATGAAAAACGCCCCGGTGTGAAAGGGGCCTTAGTCTCAGTTCACACCTATGCAGATGTAACAGTGTGCGCTTGGCATTGTGTTTAGGGCAGTCCATGTATTTCAATAAGCTGCCCTACTTGTGACAATCGCACTAAAGATCTTTTTTTTTTTTTTTTTTAAATCATGCTGTTACCATGCTTCTTGGCACACGCAAGGCTTTTTGGCACACGCAAGGTGCGCTGGGTTTTCATTAAAAATGAATGGCACTGCCACAGGCCTGAAAAAGGAATATACGTTTTTTGTGCGTTGCAGGAACGTGCAAAATTTTGCATGCATTGCCGCAGCACACAAATATGAACCCGGCCTTAGGCTCCATTAATACCAATGTGTTTTTTTTAAGGCTTTTTGCAGAAACGCAGGACATTACTTTTAACATAGGTTCCCATGGAACATGTTTACATCAATGCATTCAATGCATAGACTTCAATGGAGAAGCTGCAGAAAAGCATGTAGTGTGTTTTTACCGTGTTTTTAATACGATTTCCGTTCAATAGACTTTAATGGAGAAGCTGCAGAAAAGCATGTAGTGCGTTTTTACCCTGTTTTTACCACAATTTTGGTTCAATAGTCTTCAATGGAGAAGCTGCAGAAAAGCATGTAGTGCGTTTTTACCGTGTTTTTAATACGATTTTCGTTCAATAGACTTCAATGGAGAATCTGCAGAAAAGCATGTAGTGCGTTTTTACTGTGTTTTTACCGCGATTTTGGTTCAATAGACTTCAATGGAGAAGCTGCAGAAAAGCATGTAGTGAGTTTTTTCCCTGTTTTTAACATAATTTGCCTTTTCTAATCTGCTAAACAATACATTTTTCAAAAAAAGAAAGCATAAAAAAATGCAAAACGCAAATTGCGGCAAAAAAACGCAGTAAAACTGCTGTAAAGAAATGCAAAAAACACTGCAGAAACACTCAAAAGCAAGCTGCATAGGTGTGAATTGAGCCTCAGAGAGAAAGAGGCAATTGAACCAGTGAATGCGCTTTAATGCAGTTGAGATTTATGGTGAAGAAAATGACAGCTATAGGACAGCCAGGCGTACAAGATGAAAGTCAAGATGAAAATTACACGCACTCAGCTGATTGTCTAAGACAGATTAAATGAAAAATGTCCATATATGATTTGATTACGATGTATAAGATGAAATATAAGCAAAATTATCAATCAACACTTAAAAAAGAAAAAAATCATTACCATACCACTCTCATAAACAGGCAGTTAAGAAAATCTAAGACAAACTGGTGTCTCTTTAAACAGGATATGGTTGAGTCAGCCCAGTATGACACAATTCTATTATCTACTTTATAACTATTTGTTCATTGTCCTGCGAGTGACAGTTCAAACAACTTTATTTACATGTCTGGCACAAACGGTATCCAATGATATCATAATGACACATGAATACTTACATAAACATGCTGACGAGTGTGGTTTGTGGTTCTCCTGCTTCTCATGTGGATTGAATAGTGTAATTTAATAACTCTACCAACACAGGTGGACAGTGACTTAGACATCTGCAGAGAATAAAGGGTAATTAATGAGAAAAATGAACTAACTAAATTAAAAACAGACTGAAACCAAATATGCGACATCCCCATCTTTCAATAAAACCACTTCAAATACATCTTTGCAATTTGAGCACACGCCCTTCCAAAACCTTCGTTTGAAATGATTTCGATTTTATTTTTAAACAAGCTTACATTTTTAAAGTGTTTGGGGCACTCGGTCTGACTATATATGCTAAATTTGAAGGCAGAGGACTCTTTTCACCATCATTAATCACGTACTAAATAAAAAAAAAAAAAAAAAAAAAAATCAATCAGAGGAGCCTGCCTGGCCAAGTATGACAAAATATGGTGGCCGTGGTCAGCGGCTATTCCGAGCCTAGTTTTACCTCTTGCAGACTGTTTAATACATATACACTATATTACCAAAAGTATTGGGATTCCTGCATTTACACACACATGAACTTTAATGGCATCCCAGTCTTATGCTGGGTAGAAAATCGTTCGAAAAAGCGTTCGATAAGCTTGTTCGAAATCATTAGTGGGCCAATTTACATTCTTGAAATTCAAATTGTGTTGCCAGAAATACGAACTAACATGTCAGATTTTTTGCGCCAAAACTAGCAATTTTTGAAACACTAGTAGTGGAATCGTTCGAAAACAGTTTGAACAAATCTACAGCACATGTGCGTGTTAAAATGTAATCCCAGGGGGGCGTGGCTACGGCATGCGCGAGTGAGGACGTGCTTGTGCGGAGCTCCGTGAGACCCACTACATACAGAGCCTGAACGGCGGCTCTGGAGGGACCAATTCCACTACTTAACGATGCCGCCGAAGCGGAAGACATCCCCGCAGCCACAGAGGTCGCAGATGAACCGGTCCGAGTCCCTGGACAACTACTTTGGGGCCCGCAACGAACCGGCAAGTACCGCCAAGATGGCGCCCAGCGCCCACGCGGCCGCAGCGGCCTCCCCCACCGGCTCCCCACACATGCCTGTACTCTCACCACCGGCCCCTTCCTCTCCCTCGGGGTCGGATAGCATGGAAGGGCCCGCAGCTAGGGGAGACCCATGGGAGGATAAAGACATTCGCTCCCACATTCTATCCCTCCCCACCACAGCAGACCTGGAGAGATTTGCTCACAGGGTAGAGAAGGCCCTGAGACAGGACATTGAAAACCTGCAGGCTGACACAGCCCACCTGGGGGAGAGAGTGGAAACATTGGAGGCTCAATGGGATGAAACTGCCCCCACCCTGCAAGCTTTAACTGACCGGTGTGACAGACAGGATCGCAGGCTGGAGGCCTTGCTAGATCAAATGGATGATTTTGAAAATAGGAGCCGCAGGGTCAACATACGTATCAGAGGCCTACCTGAGGAAACTGGACCAAGGAACATTGTGCCTACTTTGCAGGGGGTCTTTAAGCAGATACTAGGCCGACAGGCCCCTGAACACATTGAAATTGACCAGGCTCATAGGGCCCTGAGACCCCCCTCAGAGGACCCGGAAAGACCCAGAGACATTATATGCAAGCTGCATAAGTACTCGCTTAAGGAGCGTATCATGAATCAAGTCAGGGGAGTCCGGCACGTGGACTTTGATGGCGCCAAACTGACTTTCTTCCCAGACATATCAAGACGCACCTTGATGCAACGCCGGGCAACCACTGCTGGCATCCCTGCAAGATGCCCAACTGCCTTATAGATGGGGCTTTCCATTCAGCCTCTCTGCGACCAAAGAGGGCAGGCAATATACCCTGCGCACTAAAGCTGACCTGCCCCGCTTCCTGAAGGACTTGGGCCTACCCCCCGTGGACATTCCAGACTGGAGGATGTCACCAGCTATCCCTCTCCCCAGACGCCCTGATCAATGGCAGCAAGGCCGTCGCAGACGCCGACGCAGGAACAGAAGAAGCGTGTCTGAACATGGATCACCTAGGCGCCCCCCACAAGAGGAAGCCTGAACAACGGTTCCCCTCGCTGATGGCTGAAAAGAACCTGTTCGGCTACATTTGAAGTTTCCCTCATAGCTGCCGTTTCACTTTGCAGCAGACTCTCTACCCCATGTCGGTCACCGCTGCATACGCTTATTCAGCTTTACATGGGTAGATTGAGCCGTATATACTGTTGGTGGGTATACTATATACCACTACCCCCCAGTAGGACTACTCCTTGGAGTGATGTTCCCTTTTTGGGAAATGCTTCTGCTCGCTGGACCCCACCGTTCCTCCTTCTCGGGGGGGGGGGGGGGTGGGGTTCCCCGACCAGGAGACTAGTTGCACTGAGTTGTAGGGCAACATGTCTTTTATTTACCTGTGCTCTTATTTTTGTTTCAGTTTCTATGCTTTCTTCCCCCCCCCATGTTTTTCACATCCGCTGTAACTACGGTTTGTCTTCTAGGACCCTGCGTGTACCTGAGTGCTGACAGTGTTCGTTGCCTTGGGTGCGGGCGCGCTGTTGATGCCCTCTCCCCCTGGGCCGGGGCCCCTGGCTCATCCTCTGAATTCTCACCATGGCTGATCTAAAGGTCGTATCCTACAATGTTCGAGGCCTGGGCTCGCCGGCGAAACGCAGTAAGTTGTGGCTTGAGATGAAACGTATGGGGGCACACATTGTTTTCTTGCAGGAAACTCATTTTCATGCTGACTCGGTCCCCCGCCTACCCACGCACCTTTACAAGTCATGGTACCTTAGTAACTCTCCGCGTTCTAAATCTGGGGGAGTAGCCATAGCTGTTCATAAACACTGCCCCTTTATTATGACAGACCAATTGCTGGATCCGGCAGGTAGATATGTATTTGTTAAGGGCACCATTTATAATCAGAGATTCACGCTTGCAGCTGTGTACGCCCCTAACAGTAAACAGCTTACCTTCCTAGACGCAACGTTGGAAGCTCTCGCATCCTTTCGCGAGGGTCAATTGATTTTGGGGGGGGATTTTAACGTCAGCCCGGACCCCCAGATAGATACGTCCCAAGGCCGCTCAACACACTCCTACGCCTTTCTGAAGCACTTTAAGAGATCTCTACAGACCCATCATTTGGTTGACTGCTGGAGAATTCTCCACCCGAATGACAGGGTCTATAGCTACTTCTCGTCCACTCACGGTGTATACACACGTATAGACCTTCTGCTGCTGGACCAATACTCCTTAGACTCTCTAACAAAAGCCTCCATAGGTTCCATTACAATATCTGACCATGCGCCTGTCTCCATCTCCCTGCGTCCACAGTTTATGGAGGCGCGGACGTGGAACTGGCGCCTGAACGATGGCATTCTGGACGACGTGGTGGCATTGAAGGGGGTGCTGGATACCATCTCCTTGTATTTCAAGGAGAATCCCCCGGATGAAGTCAGCATGGGCTCAGTCTGGGAGGGCCACAAAGCAGTGGTGAGGGGAGAACTGATCTCCCAGGGGACTCGGTTGAAGAGGGCCAGGGAGGGAGAAGTGCAGAAGCTCTTGGCTAGAATACGCACTGCGGAACTAGTACATAAAAAAAAGGTTACTCCCTCACAGACGGCAGAACTACACTCCCTTAAGCAGGAACTAGCGACATTGTTAGACACTAAAATCAAAGCGCGCCTACGCCACTTGTCGCACAAGTTCTATGAATTTGGCAACAAATGCGGGAGACTGTTAGCCAGAGCCCTTAAACGCCAGAAAGATGCAGGCCACGTACATAAGCTCAATACAACAGCAGGGGAACCAGTGGTGCACTCCTCGAAGATAGCAAACATGTTTAGAGATTTCTACGCTCAGCTGTATAACTTACCAGCCACACTACCTGGGTCCTCAGAAGCCCAAAGGACTGCCCGTATCAAGCAGTATTTGGAGGAAGCCCAATGCCCACAGCTGGAGGCCTCAGTCTGCGCACAGCTGGACGACCCAATTACTGTGGCTGAAATACAAGCAGTGATAAAAGACCTCCCTAAGGAAAGAGTCCAGGCCCGGACGGCTACACTAATACACATTACAAAAAGTACTCGGAAGTACTCGCAGGTCACATGTGCAAGTACTTTACGGCATTAGCCCAGGGCATGGTAATGCCCTCGGAGGCTTTAATGGCACACATCAAAGTACTCCGAAAAGAAGGGAAAGATCACACCTTACCAGGCAATTACAGGCCTATATCGCTTCTTAACACTGATATTAAGATTTTGGCCAAGATATTGGCTAATAGACTTAAACCGATCCTCCCGACAGTGATTGACCCTGACCAGACCGGCTTCATTAGGGCACTCCAGCTGATCCACTGGGTAGAATCCCAGGGGGAGACGCACCCCTGTCTCTTGCTTTCCACTGATGCTGAGAAAGCATTTGACAGGGTGGACTGGACTTACATGAAGGCGGTGCTGAAGAGGCTCGGACTGGGACCCAACATGCTAACATGGATCTCCTCCCTGTATAGTTCCCCGTCCGCCAAGGTGAAAGTGAATGGGCTCCTGTCGGACCCCTTCCCCATTGGGAATGGGACGCGCCAGGGCTGCCCACTGTCCCTGCTAGTCTTTGCCCTTACCCTAGAACCCCTGCTTAACAAAATTCGCCGGAACAATGATATCAAGGGATTCACTGTTGGACCGACGGAACACAAATTATCTGCGTACGCGGACAACGTATTATTTTACGTCGCTGACCCCCTTATATCGCTGCCCAGCATCATGACTGAACTACAGGAATTCAATGAGTTGTCGCACTTCAAAATTAATTATAATAAATCCGAGATCCTTTCCCTAAACATCCCCTCAGACTTGCGTACAAGGTTGCAAGCTGCTTTCTCCTTTACATGGTGCTCCACGTCACTAAAATATCTGGGGATATACTTACCCAAGAACTGCTCACAGTTATACGATTGCAATTATACCCCATTACTCACCACTGTCAAAGCAGACCTCAAAAACTGGGACAGGACGGCATTTTCATGGATGGGCCGATTCAGCGTTCTCAAAATGAATGTATTACCCCGCATACTGTTTCTCCTGCAAATGGTGCCGATTACCTTACCAAAGGCGTTTTTCTCTAAACTCAACAGCATGTTTTCTCAGTATATCTGGAGTGGGAAATGCACTAGGCTGGCACTCCGTATGCTGCAACGCCCCAAGTCTAGGGGAGGCCTGGGGGTACCGGTAATCCGTAGGTATTATGAAGCAGTGGCCCTGCAACACATCTTAGACTGGTACCATAATGTTGCTCACAAACTCTGGGTCCCCCTGGATAAGTTTCTAGCAGGCCGAAATTTGGCACATGCCCCCTGGGTCCCCAGAGAGTTTAGGGGCCTGTCGGCTCTGGTGTCCCCGCTGGCCTCACACGTACTGATGATATGGGATGCCCTAAATAGAGGAGGAATGCTGGCTCAGCCAACCTCCCCCCTGGCACCACTAGGCGGCTTCCCCTGGTTCATTCCGGGGGAACACCCGTCTTTCTTTCGGACGTGGGCGGCGGACGGGGAGTCCAGGTGTGGCAGATTTGTCCAAGATCAAGGGCTGTTGCCCATAGAAACCCTAAGGGCTCAGTTTGGCCCCTTCCTAATGGACGACTGGCGCTATAGGCAGCTCCAGCACTTCATAGCCAGCCTACCACACGGAGTCCGGTCACCCACCCAGGCCTCGCCTTTCGAACAGCTGTGTATGTCAGAGGAAGCCACCCCACACGCTATCTCTGTGCTGTATGACTTACTGCAGATGGAAGGGAGGCCGGCCTTTATCAGAGACTGGGAGAGGGATCTTCAGCGCGTCTTCACGCAACCTCAACTTGAGCACATGTATAAGCTTACACACTCTAGTACGGTAGACACAAAAATGCAGGAAAACAGTTATAAGCTTCTAACTAGGTGGTACAGAGTGCCAACCAGGCTCCCCAGGATGTACCCATCTTTGTCGGATGCATGCTGGAGAGGCTGCGGCCTCAGAGGCTCGTTCCTCCACATCTGGTGGGAATGCCCCCTGCTGAGACCCTTCTGGCTGGATGTTCACGCACAGATCAAACAAATACTAGATCTGGAACTACCGGATTCCCCACTGGAATCGCTGCTGCACTTCCCCACCATTCCTCTCAGCAGATATAGCAAATCTGTCCTACCCCACCTGCTCAATGCGGCTAGGAGGCTGATTCCAATTCATTGGAAGACGCCCAGGATACCCACCCGGGCAGAATGGGTGAAATTAGTTGATAATATTATGGCTGCGGAGGAGTGGATGGCGAAGTGCAAGGATAGGTATGAAAAGTTCTATGGGCTACCTGGATACACTATACCTCCTCGGGGCCCTCGCCAATAGGGACTCCTCCCACGTGAGGAGACCGAAAGAAGTAAGACAAAGGGTACTAAGACATCAGTGAGCGCATGAAGCCCTTCAGCAACTCAGATTGGTGGGACATAACAGCGGATGTGAGCACACCCCCCCCCCCCTCTTTTTCTTTTTCACCCTCTGCTACGTCATCTGTCTAATCTATCCCTCACTCCTTTCTTTTCCTTCTCTTGTCAAGTTCCTTCTACAGTATTTGAGCCCAGTATGCAGGCGGGACACCGGAACCGAGGCATAAGGCCAGGTCTCCGACTAGAGATCCACGTCTCTGACATGGACCACTAGACAGAGAGGCCAGGGATGAACCAATGTTGTTTGAATTCATATCATAGGTCTGACATGCAGATAAACACATCCCTGGGGATAGTTTCTGGTGGGCAAATAGCCACATGCATTTTATAAAGCGCCTTTTGTTCCGGGCGTGACCCCCAAATGTTACATGCTAAACCTGTTGCCAATTGCACTTGTTACCTGGTCTTCTTTCTTTTTGTTTTGTCTGTTTGTTCAAATGTTTATTTTCAAAATAAAGATTATATAAAAAAAAAAATGTAATCCCAGATCGTGTAATCGATCGATGAAAAATTGACCGTTTATGTTGCTATGGATCAATAATATGCCGATAATTGGGCGACATCTGTGGATACAATGATGGCCTTATTCCATGCACATTCGACAGATTTTTTCATTTCCGACTGTTTTTGACTAACAATTTTATATCTATGTGTGGCCAGCATTAGTCTGTAGGGTTTAATATTGAGTTGGCAATTTTTTATTTTGAGAATCTTGCAAACAAGAAACGCATCTCAACTTATTTATTTTTTGTATTTTTGTAAAAAAATTTAAATTTCTAAATTATTTTAATTTTTTTTATGTATGCATAACATATTGTATGCACGACTAAACGTAATAATAAAGGCTTACTTCAACCTATAATATATGAACAAAAGGTTTTTTTTTTTCCAACCAAGAACAATATATCACTGTATTATATATATATATATATATATATATATATATATATATATATATATATATATATATATATATATATATATATATATATATATATATATATATATATATATATATATATATATATATATATATATAGCACAGACATCTTCAAAAGTTGTACACATAACTCAACTTGATTAACATTCAGACCAAGAAACATAGATTATCATATGTAGGTAGCCTTTCTTCAAAATTATGTTTATCTTTGAAAATCTAAGGGAGTGTCCAGAGAGAAAACAGGGAAAGAACCCAACACCCAGAGATCAACAAACAGCAGCTACAGGCCTGATATTCCTCCATGCCTTTATCCAGATCCTTTGCCGCCATCTGTCTTTCTCGAGATCCCGAATTTTCCCTACCTCACCAAGAATTTCACACACCACGACCGGAACAGGAAGGACTTTCTGCCGAAGGGATACCTGACACCGTGCATTATTGGTGCAGGTGTAATATTGGACTACTAAACTGACTAGAAAAAGAGTGTCAAAATCAAATCCCTTGCAATTCTGCAATGCTCCATACACCCACTCAGCATAAGACATGTTAGGCAAGAAAGGAATATTCAGAGCCCTCCCCAACTTTTTATAGACTTCTATATTGAAAGGGCACTGAAGCAGGAAGTGGTCCATGGTTTCCACTTCACCCTGACACTCCTTCATCCTCAGCAGTTCTTCCAACACCTCCGGCTGATTATGGAGGGCCTCAGGGCAAAGGCTACAAGGGTGACCTAACTTGTTACAGAGATTACAACAAATACTATTGCAGTCCTTTGCAACATGCCCTGAGCCCTGACAGAGGGAACATTTCTTCACAGAACATGAGCTTGAAAAATGCCCCTTTTCAACACAGTGATGACATAGCTTTGGTTGCCCTGCATAAAAAGTAATAATCCTGTCACGACCTAAAGGCAGAAGAAGGGATGTGCTTAACAACATTATCCGTGACATGCAGTTTTACTAACACTGTCCATCATCTTGTCCATTTTCCCCCATCATCTACAACTTTCCTCAAGGGGGCTTGGACATCCGCATATCTCCCCAACCACACCACCAGATCCGCAGCAGGAATGGACTCATTACATACTAGAATGGTGACGTTTTCGTATAATGGCTGGCGAGAGACTACTTTTGGGTGACAAACCTGCCCATCTTGGGGACTTCTTTCACCTCTGCTCATACCTATCCCAAAAGACATCTAATCCTTCCGCCTTGATAAAGGAGAGGTCATACTCATATGACCCAATTGGGCTGATAAGGGCAAAAAATCTCCTCCGCTTTAAAACCCATCCCCAGAATAACACCACATATTTGAGGGGGGGCCTTCTCCAGTCCACCTCAATTGGACCACATTGTGGCGTTTAAAGGAGCTACCAGATGGTGTCAGATTGACCTGACCTTCACTCACATCACTCCCAGTGACCGCAGAATAACTGGCCCTACTCACCCTCGGGACAGGTGCAGCCACCGCTGCACCATAGGAAATAATCGCACTCCTTGCAACATCCTGCACATCACTTTTAGTTACAGACCCCTCTTTAGATAAGGTAGAAAGAACATTGTCAGGAACAGATGGAGCAGAGACTTCTGACACAGAAATATCATTTACATTACCCTTGGTAATTCTTATTTCATTACCAGTAACTAAAGGGTTACCAACAGTGGAGATGTCCTTATCAGCACTCTTCACAGCAGAGTCTGCACACCCTTCACTGGCTTTCTGTGCACAGGTGGGAGTCTCAGCCAGGAGATGAGCTTGCTCTCCGCCACCCTCTACTGCACCATCCATAGGAACTACACCTCCATTATATTGTATAGGCAAGTGATGAACACAAACAGCTTTTTCTGTCACCGATGCTTTAAAGTTTTTGGGGGACATCCTTATCCTCTTCTTCATCCTCAGATGATCCAGACACGGCAAACTTCCATGCAAGGGCGATTCCATTTCTGTAATTAACTTTAGCATACCTGCTCCCATCACAGGCTCAGATGGATCATCTTGCTCCATAGCCTCCTACTGCAGTGACAAGGCCACAGAACTTCCTTGGCCCGAAGACATACTGCCAGTCAAAACACCTGACTGCTGATCACCAGCAGTCTGTCTGCCAGAGCTTTCTCCACTTTCTGCAGGCATACTGAAACTTGTGCAGCTTCTCCTGTATATGTGTTTTTTTGTGAATATCTCACAATAAGCTGCTGCTTTATTTTAGCTTTTTTATTTTATTGAATTTTGTCCAAGCGCAGTTTTTTCTTTCTTTCATACTGAAACTTGGCACAGGATGCAAAGATTTTCCAGCGTGCGGGCCAGAAACAGTCCAAACCCACAGAAACTTTTTTGCATTGCACTGACCTTGGCATCTCACATTCTGGTGATGCCTGCCCTCCACGCATTGCACGGAAGCGATCATTGTTGCCATACTTTTCCTTGAAAGCTCCACTGGTTCCTTTCAATGCGGCCACCAGCAGACTCTGCTTTTCCACTTTGGCCTCTAAGGCCATTAACTCAGGCCACATCTGTCTTCTCTTAGAACTGTGAAGCTGGTCACTTGCAATTTTTTTATGCTTGAAGTCAAACTTTAACTTCACCAGTACTTCCTCCTTGGCAATTCTCGCAGTCCTCGCACAAACCTTCTGTCTGTAGGTTGCCAGGCTTTCACCTTTAGCTGGGCCATTTCACAGGTCCTCAAACACTGGTATGAGAGGACCGATACTCTGGCCCTCCGGGAGATCCTCCCCTGGTTCCACCCCAGATTCCTGCATCCACTCTGGGTATAGGAAGTAATCAAGCTCCTTGGATCAGTAGGCCCCACTGGAGCTCAAGAGAGCAGCAGTAGTGCAGCCACACCCTTTGCAGCTATAGCAGCTTCAACTCTTCTGGAAAGGCTGTCCACAAGGTTTAGGAGTGTGTCTATGTGAATGTTTGACCATTCTTCCAGAAGCGCATTTGTGAGGTCAAGCACCAATTGTGCATGAGAAGGCCTGGATCAGTCTCTGCTCTAATTCATCCCAAAGGTGTTCTATCGGGTTGAGGTCAGGATTCTGTGCAGGCCAGTCAAGTTGCTCCACCCCAAACTCACTCTTCCATGTCTTTATGGACCTTGCTTTGTGCACTGGCGCACAGTCATTTTGGAACAGGAAGGGGCCATTCCCAAACTGTTTCCACAAAGTTGGGAGCATGAAATTGTCCAAAATATATTGGTATGCTGATGCCTTAAGAGTTCCCTTCACTAGAACCAAGGGGCCAAGCCCAACCCCTGAAAAACATCCCCACACCATAATCCCCCCTCCACCAAATGATTTGGACCAGTGAACAAAGCAAGGTCCATAAAGACAGTACATTGGCATTGGTTTTATCGATGTATTTATTAAAGAAGCAAAAAACAACTTTCCAAACTACGAATCATTATGACAAATCAATATACATACATACATAAATATCAAATTTCAACTAATTCGAAAGAAATTATAGTGGATATAACGAATGAATTCGACATGATTGGAGATTCAGTATAACGAATATCGACACTCTACGAATAATAATAACAAATTATCCGAAAACAAATTAACGTAACATAACGAATATAACAGAACAAAATGATGTATTTTACGAATGAAAACGAAACTAAACTAAACAAAATTTTACGTTGTGCACAAGTCTAATATATATATATATATGTTAAACAGTGAAAATCAAAAAAGCTCTTTCTAGTAACCCATACAGAATCACGACAATGTCTTTATGTGCTGAAAGGAGCAAATAAAGTAAGTCCATCAATTAATATCAGTTGGTACAGGTGAAAAGCTTGATATGGTGATTCATCTATTCCATTCGGTAAGTACCCTCTACATACTTTGTGCAGGTGTCTAAATATCCAACAGTGACAGTCCAGATATAACAATCTGCTGTGCACACACAAGTGCCCTCCACCGATCACCCAATGTGCTCACCTCCCAGGGAAACCCACAACCGGGTCTATTAACGCCTTCCCCTTAGGGGTATCAGTCCAGCAATCTGACGTTCCTCTGGCTGTATAAGGGCTCTTTTCCCTTAAATGGTGTTCCTCATATATTGGTATCTAAAGGATAAGAAAAAAACTACCGTAACATAGTGTTTACCGTAAAAAACACTAGCTTCTAATAAAAAATGGCAGTATAAAACTCACATTTACAGATGCACTATTCCTGGTGCACACAGGTAAGTCTGGGACATAAGATTAGGAAGCAGAGATTGCACATAGTAAGTACAGAAGCTACCTATAATTCTAGTTTTTATGGCATTAAACAGGCTTGTGCGCCTTCTTCCTTTGCTTTGTTTCAGTGTTGGTTACTGAAGTGGGCAGCAAGGCCGATCTAGTGTGGAGTGTGAAGAAGTCTAGTGGTACATGTTGTGTATGGACAAGAGCGAAAAGTGGCCTACTTGCAGCTTGCTTGTGGATCTGCACACCAAAGGAACCCCCCACACCCCTTTTTAGTACCACTGACAAGAGAGTCTGATTTGCATTATACATGAATTCTTGTATCTCAATCTCTGTTTAAAATCTGGGTGACAATGGGAGGTCAAGAGAAGATCGGGGTGTAAATGTGAGCGTGCATGCAGGGAATAAATACAACGTGGAAACGCATTGTTCCGGTATGTGATCTTTATTGTTTGCTTTAAAATATTCTCAAAATGAAATATAACACCTTTAAATATGAAAACAGTTGGGTAGACTAGATACATTTTTCCTTTTGAATAAATTCTAGGAGAGTTTATTCATTGTTTGTGGTAATTTCAAAGTAATTTCTGACATTTCCAAACGGACATTCTCACATTCTTAACCCTCTTGTTTTGAATTGTATTGTAATGGTACTGTTTCCCTTTCTTCTGTAAAACAATGGACAGACTGTTGGTTTAATATTAATAATAATAATTGCACAAATTACTATATAATGCAAATTATATATAACTATATAATGCAAATTAAGAGCTCACAATCTTGTTCACATAAGGAATAATGCAAATAATGCAAATAAATGTATATCATATTGTATCATATTGTTTTAAAAGAAACCATCCTGCAAACATTTCTTCGAAGGAAGAAACTATACAGTATACATATGTACTATAGATGTATGTTTATTGGTCACACAACATCATTTAAAAAAAGAGTAGATAGATGATCACCCATACATTACAATCCGGAGGGCTGGTAATGGATTGACAGGGGAAAATGCCCCAATGTCGCTCCTATTTTGACAGCTGAAGGCCAACTCTAAGGGCTCGATCACACTATGACCATTGAGTTGTATAGATCTTCAGCATAAATTAATGCAGACCTAACAAAAGGGCACATAGAAAACAATTGTTTCTATGGCCTACTGCAACCTTTCTCAACCCTTTTGTCCCTAAGGAACCCTTAAATTTATTATCGGGTCTTGGAGTTTGAAGCTAAATTGATTATTTTTTTTTGGTCAGTGGCAACCGCTCATGCAGGGCGCAGGGGTGCTGCCCCCCTAATCCATGCGTCCGTTCCCTATTCTACATGCAGTGTGCCGATCGCATGGATTCCAATGGGGATTTTTTTTTATTTTTAGCAGCACATGATTAGAGCCTGAGGCTCTAATTGGCTTCAAATAGGGTGGGCTCGGGCCACAGAGCACTGCGCTCGGAGCCCACCCAGTTGTGTATTCGCTAATGTCTTCCTGTTTCTCCTCCTGGCCAATCAGGAAGCGGGTCTTGAGTCCCAATTGGCCGGGACTCCCAAGACCTGATTGGCCGTGGGACCTAAGTCATGATTGGCTGTGAGGAGAAGCTACCTCTGAGAAGCAGGGGGAAGCCACCAAAGCCGTGACCGGGATGGAGTAAGTGCAGGGGCTGGTGGGCGATGAGCGAGCCGGCAATCGTTAAAGCGAGGGTGGGGGGTTTTGTTAGGTGGATGGTTGCCTGGCTGGCTGGATGGAAAATTGAGAAAATTGAGCACCAGCCACCACTGCTCATGGTACATTAGCGTGATCAATAAGTTGAGTTTTAGGTGAAAGAATAAGCAACCAATCACCAACTTGTTAATAGGAAAAGTAAACTTTGGCAGCTTCCGCCCAACCCCCCTCCCCGCCCCCACCTCATCTAGTTCTTTGCCAACTCTTGCTGTATATATACCAGGTCCTGCTAAGAGAATGACCGGGGGGCGGAGGCTGGGAGGAGATTCGGCTCCCGTTCAACCCCGCCTGCCCCCTGCCCCCCTCCGATGCGGCTTCACACTCACGATTAACTTAGTCCCACTCGACTAATGCGAGCAAGCAAGTGGAAATTTTGAGGGCTACAATACATTACATCATTTCCGAATATTTATGCTGTCGTACGAGAATTTTGATAACTTTAGTAACCTCTTCATTTTCGATATGAAAAATTGACGATCATTCGTCTGATTATCTAATCATGTGTACCAGGCATCAGCAGGGACCATGGTTGGGAAACATTGGTCCATTGTTTTTTGAAAGCTCTCTAAAAGCTCTGACAAGTTTTACTTAGGCCCCTTTCACACTGGGGCGGTTTTCAGGCGATACAGCGCTAAAAATAGCGCCTGTACACCGCCTGAAAAAAACGGCCCCATTTACTCCAGTGTGAAAGCTGGCGGGCTTTCACACTGGAGCGGTGCGCTAGCAGGACAGCAAAAAAAGTCCTGCTAGCAGCATCTTTGGAGCGGGATAGGAGCGGTGTATTCACCGCTCCTATACCGCTCCATCCCATTGATTTGAATGGGACACCGCGGTAATACCACGGCAATACCGCCGCAAAGCGCCGCTACTTTTAACCCTTTTTCGGCTGCTCGCGGGGGGTAAAACCGCACCGAGAGCGACCGAATCCCGCGGGCAAAACAACGGTAAAGCAGCGCTAAATATAGCGCTGCTTTACCGTCGCCGCGGCTCCCGCCCCAGTGTGTAAGGGGCCTTACTGTTTGTGTCCAGATTGAGGAGATTTTTTCCTAACCTCTTGTTGTATCATTGGTACAGAACGTGAAGAAAGAACTCCCAAATAGGAACCCAAGCAGTAAAAAAAACAAACACTTTCTTTTGGCTGGAGTTTTGTTTCAGTTTTCAGCATAGTTTTTTAGCCCATGGCAAATCCACCCCTAGAGAAAAGATCAGGGTGATGTTTCATTTATAAATTTGCTACTTCTGCCACCTATTCAAATGTACAGCAGACCGGTACAGTCCCTGGATATTGCATTTCCATATTCTATTGGTGCAACTACATGAATAAGTTCAAAGGTTCAGACTTTCATTTTGGAGGGCAGCCAGTGCTAAAACCGTTTTCATATGGCTGTGTAGCAGTTTATTTTATCCATGAAAACGGAAAGTGAAATAGGTTTAAACATTGCTACAACAATAAACAGGGCTTCAGCCTGGGTTGATGGCTGTGCAAAGTTTGGGCAAGCAGATGGAATTTCTCTTTATTACAAAAATACGTTTCGGAGCTATTTTGGAAGGCTGTCTCTACAAGAGGAAATAAAACGTGTCGAGATAATGGATAAATCTGGAATGTAATATATTAATAATGTACACAGTTCTCTTTTTTTTTCTTACACAAACAGCCTTCTATCTGAAAGAGGGCGATTTTTGTTAAATATTCAAAATTTCAATTAGGCTGATAATAATAATTAAAGCGTACAGCGATAATGAACATTAATAGCATGAATGTAGATATCATTGTTATCTTTATAAAGCATGCCAAATTATTTTGGCAATGAACAGCTAATCAAAAAAAAAAAAAAAAAAAATCAGCTCTGAGACTCAAAAATAGACATTTAAATTCAGTATGTACTAGTAATTAGTTGTGGTTGGGGCTTTAGCTGGTAAAAAGATCCTAATGTAAATATGGAACATTGTACTGTACCTGAAGCTGAATGATAAAGACTAGAAAAGCATTTTCAGCTTCTATTCTCAACTGATCTCCGGTGTTGTCCCCCACAGACCTACCCAATCACCGATGCAGCGCCACTCCACTCCCTGTGACCCCGGGAAGTCATGGCACCACACCCCCCATTGGAGTCACAGGAGAAAGCTGCAGAGCGTGGTACAATGTCATTAAAGAGGAACTGCAGTCTGCTCACATAATTTGTAATAAAAACATCTTTGTCATTCTGAAGCTTCCCTCCAACCACTTTTCATATTATTTTATATATACTGCGATTCTGTACTTGCCAAATATGCTGCAGAAATCTCCCTCCACTGAGTCTGGCTGCACCCATTTTAACTGTGGGCAGCTGAAGCTGCTGCCTGTTCACTTCCTGGAATTACACAGACACACAGAGGCACACCTCCAGCTCTGCAGCTCTCATTGGCCCTCGTGACTCATCCCCCTCTCTTCCTGGCAAACTCTCTCAAGAGTGAGAAAGAGAGCTGTGCATGATGTCATAAGCTAGGCTTTTTACCAGACAAGAAACAGGCAGTGGGCTGTATAAGGTATTTACCGGCAGAAAAAAAAAATGTTTTACTATCCAAAGTTAAAACAACAAAGGCAGAAGATTTAATAGATGGAAAGATGAAAAAATTTAACTGGAACTGAAGTTCCACTTTTAGTTTAATTGATGTGGTGCAGATCTCTACAGCCATTAGGATCCACCCATCATAGATGAGAGTGAAGAGGACCTGTGATGTCACCAAACTGGAGCAAAGGTACTTGCAAGAAAGGTGTGTCCATTATTTTTTTAAAGGTTCTGGAGGTGCTCTAATGGGGTGGGGTGGGGGGGGGTGAGGGTTAGGGAATGAGCAAACGGGGTCCAGAGTTGAGCTTTACACAAAAATAAGGATATTCTTTCTAGCCTTGTGAGTGCAATTTTCAGTTCTTCTTGGCTGAAAATAACTGTCACTTAAAAAATAAGGATCCCTATCCTGGTGTTTTAGCTTTGTGAACTTAAAGTGTTACCCAGGACCCTGCATTCACTATATCTAGTCTCCCACAGTACATAGAACATGGAAATGCAATTATTTTAGTAAATATAAACTGATAAATACCTTTTCTCACGAGCAGTATAAAGCAGCCTTATGACTTCTATTAGTTCCCAGTAAAGCTTGTAAGAGGAGTTTTCATTCTACCCTGATCCTCTGTCTGGCCATGTCTGGACAGTGCTGATTGGCCCTGTGCTGATCACATGCACCCTCCCAAGAAAAAAAAAAGCTCTCTAGCAAAGCTCTCTAGCAATACACACCAAACTGAGCATGTGCAGCCTGTCCCCTGGTTCTGTAAATATCAGGTTATTTTTTGGAGACAGTGGAAAAAGAGGAGGATCGGAGAAGACAGGATCAAACAGTTTTACACAATGCAAAGGATTACCCCCTAGGTTCCACAGTGAGTATAACAAGCATGCTCTACTGGATATACAGACTGATTTTACTGTTGTGGATTTAGTAACACGTTAAGTTATTATTTGAATGTTTCTTGATATTAGCCTTCCTCTGCACAGAAGGCCTGGTAAGGCATAGCCATACCTAGGAGGCAATCATGCTCTGCTGCAGTACACATATGCTAGCAACGAACTTCCAAACAGAATGTGAGAGCAGTGTAATCGCATACACTATCCAATGATATCCTCAGTGTGCAGCTACTATTCCTTTGTCCAATTAGCTGCACGGGGTGTGTTCTTGACCAAGCTGCTTTTGCCTATTAGCCGATCAGCGTGTGTTCTTGACCAAGCTGCTTCTGCTACAATGAAGTTAAAGAAGCTGGCTGTGCTGTCTGGCAGGGGTGCATAGAATCACAAGACTGACCAAAGCTGAATATCACTGGCTGTAGCTAAAGAAGTAATCACGTACTAGGATGTCTGCACTGTTTGCGAAACTCAACTAGGGATGAGGAGGATAAGCCTGCTAGAGTGAGCAATGTAGGTCAGGGGTCTCCAAACTTTCTAAACAAAGGGCCACTTTACTGTGCTTCAGACTTTGGTGGTGGCCAGACTGTGGTCAGGGGGAGTAGAAAATATCCCAGTGTTAGTGGAAATAAACAATTCCCCAAGCTTGGTGGTCAATGGGAGTAAAAAAAATCATATTGCCTGTGTTTAGTACGAGGAGAAAGCGTGCCCCATTGTTGGTGTCAGTGGGGAGAACAATGCCCCATCGTTGGTCTCAATGGAAGGAATAGTGCCCCATCATTGGTGCCAGCGGAAGGAATTATGCCACAGTGTTGGTGCCCCATGATTGATGTCATTACGATGAATAGAGCCCCATCATTGATGTCAGTGGGAGCAATAACGCCCCATTGTTGGTGTCAGTGGAAGGTATAGTATCATATGGTACAAAAGCCGCACTAAGTATTGAATATAAATAAAATACCAAAAAGTGAAAAATTAAGTGAAAAATGAACAGACAATATTAATCCATACAGTCTATGTGCAAAGTCAAATGACTAATAAAAACCACAACTTAAAGCCCATGTGAAACTTAAAGTGACCAGTGAAATCTTGTGTGGCTGAAAAATGATATACATAACAGTATAAAGTCCAAAACAGTGACTGTGAGAAATCCACCAAAGAGCCGTGATCCACCACCACTCTAATAATGTGCTTACCGGAAGGCAAGCTTGGATAAGCCTGTAACTCAATGATATCGGGATATAACCTGGACCGTCAGACCTCAGCACCGAATCCAAATCTCCACGGATATGATTGACCAAAGACCGGGATCTGAGCAGTATTTCCCCTTAAAATCTGCCTTAACATGGGACCTCTCCAGGGATGTAAAACCAGGAACTGCTCAGCATCAGCATGTAATTATATGAAGACAAGGGATGCTCCCATAGTTTGACACCAGATAAAAATTTATTAAACAGAAATAAAAGTTCTACTTACACAAGAAAAATGTGCACTAGCAGAAGGTAAAATAAAATATGCCGACCGGCTAGCAATCCACCCGCTCTCAGTGCGGAACGTGATGACGTCAGTGCGTCAGCCTCCCTACGTCCGTTTCGTCTATTGACGTCTTCTGGGGAACGATAGACAATAGTATCCTATTGTGTCCTGGAAGAAATTATTACTAACTGTTGGTGTCAGTGGGAGTTATAGTGCCTGAGTGTTGGTGTCAGTGGGAGGAATAGTGCTCCATCATTGGTGTCAGTGGGGGGAATAGTGCCACATCTGTGGTGTCAGTAGGGGGGATGATTTTCCATCATTTAGATCAGTGGGAGGAATTATGCTCCATTGTTGATGTCAGTGAGAGGAATAGTGCCCCCCATGGCCGGATAAAAGCAAGCAAAGGGCTGCATGTGACCCATGGAGACCACTTATGTAGGTCAATGGGCTTGTAGTGGTAAAGGACGGACTGATGTAAATCATTCACTTAACATTAGAGCCTACTGAGCTATTCACTATATACAGCCTAAGTTTAGGGAGTACTTCTAAGGAAGCACAAAGCATCCCTTTCAAATCCGATGTAGACAGTCAAAGAATTTTATTTTCCATGCTTAAAAGATTGTAATTGTTAATTCCTAAAATAAGTTCGAATGAAACATCCATGGAATTTCAATTGGTACATTATAGAGCTTAATTTGTCTTTGAATAAAGAAAGAATTCATTAGTTCTTATCCAAAACTAATCAGTGTGTGTGTGTTTTTGTGTATCTCTTATAGCAACCCAGCAACACACAAGAAAGCTTTGCATAAAAAAATAACAGTTTGCTTAAAAGGGTCATGAAAGTGTTTGCCAGAAACGACTGCTTGAAACTGCAGCAATAAAAAAGGAAAAGTGCATATCTGAGACAGCCTTGCCCTTCTCATCATTTCTCCAAGGTTATCCTTAGAGAGATTTCCTTTAGTCAGTTTTAAACTGTAAAGATGAATCAAAGGTAGAACTACACAGTGATTACTCACTATCTAGAAAGGTATTATGCAGGTGGGCAAACCATCGCTATGCAATTTATACTTTTCATTTACAGAATTTTAAAGTCTCAAGTGGGTAGATAGCTGCTTATGGCCGGAAAGACAGGTCAGAGCATTGCGCAAGGACAGATGTACTACACGTACGATTGCACAAGGGTTCCAAGGAACAACATAGTTCTTTGAGGAAATACAGGCAGAGCTAAGCCTGGGCATACACTAAAAGTTTTATTTATTTTTTTCAGTAAGCCTGCAAGCTGAATAAAAAAAGCTAACAAATCTAACATCTAATGGGCAAATCTCCCTTCTGAACTATTGTATCTGATTGGATGCAGCTGCTAGTTGTTTGACAATTTTCTGCTTGGCTCCTTTGGTTTTTCAATTAAAGGTTTTTGGGTGGGAGGGGGCCAACAGGGCGACCTACTAAGTGAATTTCGGCCCATTTATCATAAACTGGCCAAAATCTGAGCAGTGTTTGATTGCACTTGTTGTACTAAAATAACAGGTTTTTCTGCACTTGTTGTACTAAAATAACAGGTTTTTCTGCAATTCTTTGGCCATACTTAATATCTGAAACTTGGCTAGATGCCTGTTAGGCAATCTAAATGACTCCAATATACCCAATTGCACCAAATTCCTTCCTCACCTACTATACTTTTATGTGAAGAAAGTCATAGATCCTGTGGAGTTCCTCTGATGCTAACACAATTGATTACTGGCTGAGACTCATCAACCAAGCATTGCCATTATACAAATTGACCTATGAGGACCTTGGTTGTCCCCAATAATTTGATAAGCTATGGTTGGGATCACATCATACTACATCTCATGAGTAATAATCGCCATGGTGTAGGAGGAAACCTGTAAAACATACACTGTATATGCATGAGAAAAACATAACAAAATAGGCATAGACATTGCTAGATTGTAACGACTCTATAGGTCTAATTATGATACCTGAGCCCAACACTGCTGTAAATTTACATTAAAAATTACTAAATGTTGTAAAACCTTTGTGGACAAAACATTTGATGCCATATCATATGTTTAGATTATTATTTATTATCAATATGATGTACAACTTTGCTGTATCCTTGACCTTTTATCAAATGACTATGTATTGTTTGAATTTGCTCTATTGCTTTCTACTAATAAATCTTACTACGAAAAAAAGAATGTACCGACTGATCTACAGAGAGTGTGAAGGTCTGGCGAAGGTTTGCAAGAAACAGCCTAATAAGATTGTGTGTACTTTTTGGGTCAGAAGTAACAGGCAGTGATGGGGACCCAAGCCTCTTTGCTGAAAGCCTCTTTCCTTACCATGGGTTCCACAGTCTATGGTTCACCAATCATCCAGTTATAGGAAGAACCAATTTGGTCAGATGGAATCAGACTTGGATTGCATGCTTCAATTCATCGGCTTGCCAATTGGAGCTTAATCAAATTGTCAAAAAATCATTCATCCATTAATATCTCAGAAAGTTTAATAACAGGAGATTATTTATAAAAATGCAGATGCAGCAGCCAAGATTATTCAGCTCTGTAAACTGATCACTTATTATCTTGACCAAGTATGTCAACACTGTAAAAGGCCCAGTCAAACTCATCAGAGTGAGCCCAAAACTGTAAAATCAGGAAACGAAATCAAATTATAAACTGATGATGCAATGCAGGAAACATTGCAATAATACCAAAGTCATAAAGTTCAATCAAATATGGGTGACTTTGTTATGTAAATAGTGATCAGAGATTGTTGGTTCTGGCACACACTCCCCTGTCTTGCATGCCGTAGGCTGGTGATAGATCGATCCATTTTTTTCATTCATTGGGCTGAACAAAAAAAAAAAAATCTGAATCTTCCATCCACAATCGAGGTGGATAGAAAAATTCGCCCTGCTGAGACATTGTATTTTGACAGTGGGAAATCTCCAACTGTCAGGATACACTAAGCGGTGGCTGCAGCCCATTGGCACTGCAGCCACTGGTCAAAACATTTTTTCAACAAGCCAGTTTGACAGAAGCCAATTGTTGTGTCAACTTCTGTTAAATGGGAAGCAGCCACACATGGTCAAATATTGTCTGGTCCTTGTTGAACTGGCTGAATTTTGATTCACCCATGGCCAGCTTTACTTTTAGGGGACACCCATTACAGCAACCTTTCTCAACCTTTTATTGCTAAGGATCCCATGAAATAATGTTAAAGGGGAGATCCACCCTATTTTACACCCATGGCCCCACTGGTAGCTGATACCTGTGCCTGTAATTTTTTTTTGGTTTAGTTACCTTTTTTCATTAAAAATTCCCTCCACTTCCGGTCCTAGTCACCGCAGTGATGTATGTAATATCTTGTCTCACATTAACTCCTGGGATATCAGTGACATAAATCCCAGGAGTCAATGGGCATCCTCCGCTTCTGGCATTGCGTTATTTCAAAACTGGAAATTACTCAATGCCAGATGGCACTTCGGAAATTAGTGTTTATTGATAGGTTGCCATAACAATGAGGCGGGAACTTCTGCTGAAACCACCAAGGAGACAAGGAGATTGGAACTTTTAAGGTCTCATGGAGCCTTTGCTAAAAAATATTACACCCACAGTTTTGGGTACATTAGCACGATCAGTAAATTGTACAAAGTTTTAAATATAATAATAAAGAATGTAGCATTACTAGAGTTATTGACACCTGGGAACATTCATTTTTTTAGCACCAACTTGCTATATTTTTTTCAATACTGAATGAAAAACAAAGATTAGTGAAAATTGTGAAGTGCTCTAGCATTAATGGTCAGTGTGGATCTAACTCCTCATGTTGGTGGTCAGTGGAAAATTACCCTCTTGCACTGGAGCCACTGTAGATCAATTTTCCATTGCTCAAGGGACTTCTAGCAACCTCTGGAGAAACCTTAGGGTTCTATGGAACCCTTATTGAAAAGGGCTGCCTTACAGTGATGGTCTAATAGCAAGAGCTGGTCACCACAGAGTCAGAATTTGCGTAACAAAGTGACCCAGCTTTGGGGAATTTCAGGGGTAATTTACGGCAGATCAGAACAATTTTGCAGGCACCTAAAGCATATATATATGCTTGAAATGTTAGTTATATTATTAATGCCTATGAATCGTGGCCATATTCCAGCTTCCATAAGTGGCTCAAGATGGGGCTATACCAGCTTATTTCAACCTTTCCAACACAGAAGAACCCTTGAAATAACTTTCCAGGCTCAGGGAACCCTTGCTAAAAAAAAGTGTGATAGTGAGAAGAATGCTCCTAAACCACTAGCCGATCGGAAGTTCGATTTTTGGGTGGAATTCCAAGTTTCAAGGCATACAGTGTCCATTGACAGTCCTATCTGATAGGAAAAAAAAAAATCTCTTCCATGTTTTGACTGGTATTCATATGAAAGCAGACTAAGATCCTGAATAATAGAAGAGTAATCAGAACATGATGTTTGTCAACTGCACCACAGAAAAGATCCCTAAATGCCGATTAGCTTCTGGATTATAAATCTGCTTTGCAGGAAGAAAGAGAAGTTGGTAACTTTCTGTATTATACCTTGACATACACATAGCTAAAGCCATTACTGACTCTTCTACAGTTCCCAGCATGCAACCAGGCTGTCTAAAGAAACTGAATGTGGTCTAAAGATAGACTTACAGATGATACCACCTGCAGTTCACATACTGCTATGCTGCAATAGTCATCACAGGGACCCATTAAAAGTATAAAACCATGTCAGATTATGGCCATGTCTTTATTTAATGAACATTAGAAAATAAGTGGATATTATGGGCATGACATACAGTATATGCTATTTGCAGATTACTGAGGGGAGGGAGCTCTGTTCTAAAATTCATCGATCTATAGCCATTCAGGATGCTAGTAGTGAGCCACTAGACAATCTAGCTAATCAGCGAGTTAGCAAACAAGCAAGATTTATTGCAATATATACAATATATATATATATATATATATATCTATATCTATAGAGATATATATATATATATATAAGCACATTGTAGTTTCAGTGCATCAAAGCACACGGTGTACTGCAGTAGCATTCTCTAACGATGCAGGACATTCAGTGGCCCTTTCCTAATTTTACTTAGTATGGTAAATTACACTAGTAAAACAACCCATTCAGCCTAAAAAAGAAATGAAAGGTAAATAGCTGTGCAGGGGTGGGGCATGTCAAGACAAGTCTGATCATTGGAGGAGAGCAGGCTGAGTTCCCAGCATAGTTAGAGAACTGACCACAGTGCACTCTCCTGCTTAGTGTGGTCAGTTTTTAATAGGAAAGCAGAGGGACTGGCAGCAGTGGCCGTGCATCCATAAGGGCGCACAGGCGCTGCCCCCTCTCTCCTGCCCCCTCTTTCACCAATAGATAGTCATGCATTGCATGACTCTATCTATGGCCACTGCTGCCACCCCCTATTCAGGCGCCCGGCCCCTTTTCGGATGCCGGGGGCGCCTGAATTACAGTGGCGGGGGGTGTTTTTGAAGCACCTGATTAGAGCCACAAGCTCTAATAGGCGTAAAAAAAGGTGACTCTCAGCTGTGTTAGAAAAGCAAATGAATATTCGCTTTCCTAACACTAAACCGTCTCTCCGCCAATCAGATGCTCGGTCACATGTTCAAAATAAAAATACAGCCTTTGGGATACAGAGTAAAAATAATTAATAACAATAAGCTGTTTTAAAATAGCATACAAATAAATATTTGTCACGCCCTTCAACATGTGTCTTAGGATAAGAGGGAGATGAAGCCTCCATTAATCTACATGTATTATCCCGCTCCCATTGTGTTTACCTGGTTAGTGGACATGGAGGAGGAGGGAGGGAGTGAGCTGTCATTTACCACTGTGTATACACCTACATGTGTGACTCTATAGTCACATGGGCTGCTGGGTTGTGATAGGGAGGAAATTCTCGGCATAGAAACACACTGAAAACTGAGCATGTGTAGAGTTGCCACTACAGCTGCAAAATCTCTAGCTGAATTGGGGACATAAACAGAAGGGGAGAGAGCAGCAGGATCAACCATGATTTTTGCATACAGTTATAGTGACTGAGTATGAACAGCATGTAATACAGCATTTGTTGATAGTTTTTTACTATGTGGGATTAGTGACACTTTAACCCTAAAACAAAACTGAATTAATTTGCAGCCTACAAATTCTTAGATGTGGTGGTTGCAGTCGTTTTCTTTTTTTTGTATTTTTTTCCCTTTATTTTCACTTGGTGATCCAGCCAGTATGTCTCTTATTTTTCAACTTCCTTTAACAAAACAAGCTACACTCCTTTAGCCAGAGTGCTGGCCATACCTTGAGTAAAATTTGACCGGGTCAGCAGGGACCAGCTGAATTTCAATCAGTGTGTGGCCGTCCACGCTCAACAGAAGTTGATTATTTTCTTTCCTTCTGGTAAAGGCAGAAGATTTTGTTTATCTTAATGCATTGGGATAAAATGCCTTCTGTGTGCAGCAGCCCCCCTCAGCCCCTCTAATACTTACCTGAGCCAGTGATGTCCACGAGTAACTCGGCTGTCCGGGACTCTCACTCCTGATTGGCTGAGACGCAGCAGCTGCGCCATTAACTCCTGCTGCTGTCAATCAAAGTCAGTTAGCCAATCAGGTAAGAGAGAGGGCGGGTCGAACTGCAGCTCCGTGTTTGAATGGACACATGGAGCTGCAGCTCGGCTCCGATGCCCCCATAGCAAGCTGCTTGCTGTGGGGGCACTCGACAGGAGGGAGGGGCCAGGAGCACTGAAGAGGGACCCGAGAAGAGGATGATCCAGGCTGCCCTGTACAAAACCAACTGCACAGGGCAGGTAAGTATAACATGTTTGTTATTTAAAAAAAAAACAAAAAACAAGACTTTACAACCACTTTAAAGAAACATGTTGGAAATTTTTCATCGGCCAGTGGCTGCAGCCAGTATAGTTTGCATCTTGTCTATCCTGCAAAATCATCCCCCATCTTCAAGCCCTTCAAAAAAGGGACATTTTCTGGCCTCTAAAAAATGTTGGCTCTGTGATGACTAGTATCCTAATTCATATTGGAATACTTTTATACCTGGACAATCACTTCTCAGTCTGGCCCTTTGTCTCAGATCCATCAGTTTGATCTGAAGATGCATGTCCAGAATACAGATACCCTGTCCAAATACCACCACAATCCCCATACTAATAAGACGTCCCTCAGACATCATCCCAACATCCCTCAGTAGATGTTCTGTAGGACGTAACGTGTAAGAGCAGAGCCAATCGGTGACGTCATCACCCCGGCTCGGACAGCTGCATTTGTCAGTGTTTTGCCTAGTGTATTTTCCTCGCTTGTGAGAACTTACCCTTATCTAATAACTAAATTGTAAGACTGCTAAACTGTGTAGTTCCCTCTTTGTTTCTCTGCATATGAGACGGGATATGCTATATGGTGGACCTTACATAGAGGACATCCTTCTGTGATCAGTAGAGTGATGTGAGACCTCCTGTGTGATAAGGTCTAACCTTCTGGTAAGCAGATTTGTTTGGAGGTGGCTGGAGCACTGAAGCTGTGTACAAGATTAAGTTTCACAGTGGACTTCCCTTTGATTTTAATGTATTCTGGACTTTTAATTACTATTCACAGTTGGTCCTGCTGCTTATTTAAATGCAATATACAATTTAAAATGTATTTCTAACAGCGCAACACATTGTTTGTATATTGTAATAAGATAACCTTAGGGCTCCAGTGTTACTTGTGGTTGAATAGTTTAGTAAGAGACACTGGGTAGGGCTGATACCACTCAATCCACAAAAATGCTGTGTTGTCAGACCATAACAGAATTTAGGAGTCCATTTCTGGAAGATCAACGGTTATTTTTCTGTATTTACAGGACTTGTTCACATTGGCTAAAAACAAGTCCAGGCTGGATTCCCCTATGTAGGAGTGGTGGTTTGTGTTGTTACAACACAAGGTATTGATTACATTTGTTTAACTTCATTGAAATGTCACAAAATTACATTCCCATCACCCCCGTGCATTGCAGTTGGGAGAAAAATGTAAAAATTGCAGCATTGCATAGCACAAATGCACTGCAACCCACCTCAACACAGCATTATGATGTAAACAGGGCACATAGGGGCAAATGTGCAACGGATAAGGTGTGAATCCTAAGGGCTTGAATACATGGTGATCAAGGGGCAGCAAAAGCAGGCAGTTAAGCTATGGTTTTTACCACCACCTATTCTGACCAATGACCTTAAAAAAGGGCATACAGCTGCTCAAGGTTGTACACATGCTGCAACCATGACGCTTTGCTATGGCTGCCAAATGTGACCTGTTCAACTGAATGGGGCCGCACCACAACTGGCCCTGCACACGGTTGTATTCAGGACAACTGTTGTGCGGTTGGTCGGCATAATCAGGGTTAAGGACTGGTTCACACTAGATGCTTTCCAATGCGTTTTTAACCTCTTCACCCCCCATGCTATAGCTGAAAGACGGCTACAGCGTGGGCCTAAATTGCTGGAAGGGGGGCGTCCATGTACGTCCTCCCGTGCATGAGCTGCCTGCGAGCGGCTTGCTCTCTGATCAGAGAGTCAATGAGAATGAAGAGGCCGGTCCCACCCACTTACCCGGTGATCAGCTGTCAGCCAATGAGTAAATGGGAAATTGGTCCCGCACACTCCAGACTCACTGCTGCTAAGCAGTGCCCACCATTGCCTCCTACCAGTGCATAGCAGCACTGTTAAGCAGTGCCCACCAGTAGTGCCAATCAGTGGCTCATCATCAGTACCACCTATCAGTGCTATGGGAGAAAAACAAGGTGCGACAAAAACTAAGTGCAGCAGAAGATGCAACGAATGGTATATTTAATTAAAATCAGCCAAATGGCTACTCACACTATTATAAAAATTGATAGGCATATAACAGTATAATATCGTGGTCACTCTGCAGGTTCCCAGTGGATGGGGGATGTTAACATGAGAGGAACAACAGGCCAGACATCCATCTTGTTGTCTTAGAACACACTCACATCAGTACATGGTACTAACATTTCAAAGCCTCCATTTTTTTCATCAGATCTAAATGGCTATTGATCTAAACAGTCTATATAGAGATCCACACGGAGCGTGGAGGCAATATAACTTATTGTGAGAAAACATCTAAACAATTAAAATACTGTACATGTTTAATTAAAATATATGTTAAATATTGACATTACAATATCATGAGACAAAACAAGGTATATATCTAAATGTGGGTATTGTTGTTCGTTCTTGTGTCTTGTAAGACAACCAGTAATGATCAACAATAAAAAAGCTAATGACTGTGGGTACAAATATATTTAAATAAGAGGTGTGTTTTACATGAGAAAGCTATATTTACCAAAAATTATATATTCATATTAGTTTATATTAAAATAAGTAAAGTTAAAGTGAGAGCATTATTTATTTTAAAATGAGGGGAAAATTATTTAAAAGGAATTTATTATGGAAAAACAAAGTTCCAAACAATATCAGTCTCAATGAGGTGATTCAGGTTCCATTTGTCAGTGGTTAAAATTATGTAAAAGCAGGTTTTGTAATCTATGCGTTGTTAATATAGTTGTCACTAAATTACCATAGCCAAGTGTAGTATCTGTTCTTATCAGTTGCCAAAGGAGGCGATGTTTCTGGCCCTATAGAGAGGGTGGCAGGCTCGCTCTCCGATGGCGTAATTAGTGCCTGGAAGGTACGGTTTCTGGAGGGGCACGCTGGGTACACTGGAATTGGTGTGGCAGCGTATGGCCTGAGTCTGAGCCGTGCTGGAAGGGTGCTCCTGGTGAGGATGGGTGCTGCCATGGTCGGCGCCAAGGGGTCGAGTTACCTGGCCTTCTGGCCTGGATTGGGGTGGCTCTAGCCCCAGACAGTTTTTCGGGTAACAGAACGCCGTGAATCCCTAGCTGCGGGGGAGGATCGGTTAGTATTTCCCGATTGTGATTAGGAGGGAGTGATGGGAGCGACGGTGAACCTGTTGGTGGGACAGGCTCTCCCCAAGCTCCCTGATCTCTAGACCTTCCTGTCTGTGGTGGGGGCTGCTGTGGTCCGGACCGTTGGCCAGGGCGGTCTTGAAAGCCTATGGAGTATGTGCCCCTGGAGTGGCAGTCCAGGGGTGCCAACAATCACTGTGTGTGAGGGACACATTGATTTATGGCACCACGGTCACTGCACCATATCACGCTTTTTTAGCACCTGCCTCTTGGGCCGGGCCTTTTGGCTGGGACCAGAGGAATTTTTTATTCCTGGCCGGAGGGCCTGGTCATTGTTTTACACAATGGCCACTTCTTTCACTCCTCCTCTCCACTATCCCTTCCCCCACTTTATTTTATTTATTCCTTTGTTTGTTTGTCACTTTTTTGTATTTTTATGTTTGTACACGTTTAGCACTGTGTGTGATGAGTAGGGTCACAGGTCCCAGGGCCTGTCCTGAAAGTCTAGGGAGGGGGTGGACATGGCCTTCTGGCTTAGTTCACCCTCTCTCATAGGGTTGGGGTCTCTCTTCGGGAGAGCTCCACCTAGTATTTGGGTGGGTCTGTTTCGGCAGACCTTCCAGAGAACGGGGTCTGACTGGTTTCGGCCAGGAAGACCAAGTTTTACGGTCCTTGTCCCTGTCAGGAGCCTAACGCCCCGGGGGATTCAGGACAAGGTCCTCTGATTTTAGAGGTCTTGTGTACCCGTTGCACTTTTTTGTCGCACCTCTTTATGTTGTGCACATTTTTTATGCACCGGGTGAGTTTTTGAGTGTGTTTTGCACGCCACAGGCTTTCAATAAAAAAAAAAAATCTGTTCTTATCAGTTGCCAAAGGAGGCGATGTTTCTGGCCCTATTGAGAGGGTGGCAGGCTCGCTCTCCGATAGCGTAATTAGTGCCTGGAAGGTACGGTTTCTGGAGGGGCACGCTGGGTACCCGACGAACTGGGTGGCAGCGTATGGCCTGAGTCTGAGCCGTGCTGGAAGGGTGCTCCTGGTGAGGATGGGTGCTGCCTTGGTCGGATCCAGAGGGTCGAGTTACCTGGCCTTCTGGCCTGGATTGGGGTGGCTCTAGCCCCAGACAGTCTTTCGGTGAACCGAACGCCGTGAATCCCTTTGCTTGCCGGGGAGGATCGGTTAGTAAGTTCCCGAATATAATTAGGTAGGAGTGACGGGAGTGACGGTGAGCCTGTAGGAAAGGCGGGTTCTCACCAAGCTTCCTGATCTCCATGCCTTCCTGTCTGTGGTGGGGGCTGCTGTGGTCCGGACCGTTGGCCAGGGCGGTCTTGAAAGCCTATGGAGTATGTGCCCCTGGAGTGGCAGTCCAGGGGTGCCAAACAATCACTGTGTGTGAGGGACACATTGATTTATGGCACCACGGTCACTGCACCATATCACGCTTTTTTAGCACCTGCCTCTTGGGCCGGGCCTTTTGGCTGGGACCAGAGGAATTTTTTATTCCTGGCCGGAGGGCCTGGTCATTGTTTCACACAATGGCCACTTCTTTCACTCTCCTCTTCACTATCCCTTCCCCACTTTATTTTATTTATTCCTTTGTTTGTGTGTCACGTTGTTTTTTGTATTTTTATGTTTGTACACGATTTAGCATGTGTGATTAGTAGGGTCACAGGTCCCAGGGCCTGTCCTGAATGTCAGGGAGGGGGTGGACATGGCCTTCTGGCTTAGTTCGCCCTCTCTCATAGGGTTGGGGTCTCTCTTCGGGAGAGCCTCACCTAGTATTTGGGTGGGTCTGTTTCGGCAGACCTTCCAGAGAACGGGGTCTGACTGGTTTCGGCCAGGAAGACCAAGTTTTATGGTCCTTGTCCCTGTCAGGAGCCTAACGCCCCGGGGGATTCAGGACAAGGTCCTCTGATTTTAGAGGTCTTGTGTACCCGTTGCACTTTTTTGTCGCACCTCTTTATGTTGTGCACATTTTTTATGCACCGGGTGAGTTTTTGAGTGTGTTTTGCACGCCACAGGCTTTCAATAAAAATCTGTTCTTATCAGTTGCCAAAGGAGGCGATGTTTCTGGCCCAAGGAGGGTGGCAGGCTCGCTCTCCGATGGCGTAATTAGTGCCTGGAAGGTACGGTTTCGGTAGGGGCACGCTGGGTACCCTGGAGAAGGGGTGGCAGCGTATTGGCCTGAGTCTGAGCCGTGCTGGAAGGGCACTCCTGGTGAGGATGGGTGCTGCTATTGGTCGGATCCAGAGGGTCGAGTTACCTGGCCTTCTGGCCTGGATTGGGGTAGCTCTAGCCCCGGACAGTTTTTCGGTGAACTGAACGCCGTGAATCCCTAAGCCAGGGGGAGGATTGGTTAGTAAATTCCCGAATGTAATTAGGTAGGAGTGATGGGAGCGACGGTGGGCCTGTTGGTGTGTGCAGGTTCTCACCAAGCTTCCTGATCTCCATGCCTTCCTGCCTGGGGTGGGGGCTGCTGCAGTCCGGACCATTGGCCAGGGCGGTCTTGAAGGCCAATGGAGTATGTGATCCTGGAGTGGCAGTCCAGGGGTGCCTAACAATCACTGTGTGTGAGGGACACATTGATTTAAGGCACCAAGGTCACTGCACCATTCTTTTAACAGCACGCTTTTTTAGCACCTGCCTCTTGGGCTGGGCCTTTTGGCTGGGACCAGAGGAATTTTTGATTCCTGGCCGGAGGGCCTGGTCATTGTCTCGCACAATGGCCACTTCTTTCACTCCTCCTCTCCACTATCCCTTCCCCCACTTTATTTTATTTATTCCTTTGTGTGTCACTTTTTGTATTTTTATGTTTGTACACGATTTAGCACGTGTGATAAGTAGGGTCACAGGTCCCAGGGCCTGTCCTGAAAGTCGGGGAGGGGGTGGACATGGCCTTCTGGCTTAATTCGCCCTCTCTCATAGGGTTGGGGTCTCCCTTCGGGGGAGCCTCACCTAGTATTTGGGTGGGTCTGTTTCGGCAGACCTTCCAGAGAACGGGGTCTGACTGGTTTCGGCCAGGAAGACCAAGTTTTACGGTCCTTGTCCCTGTCAGGAGCCTAACGCCCCGGGGGATTCAGGACAAGGTCCTCTGATTTTAGAGGTCTGTGTACCTGTTGCACTTTTTTGTCGCACCTCTTTATGTTGTGCACATTTTTTATGCACCGGGTGAGTTTTTGAGTGTGTTTTGCACGCCATCGGCTTTCAATAAAAAAAAAAAAAAATCTGTTCTCATTGGTTACTAAGTGGTGGTGCTGTGCTCCTATTCCTGATCTATGGCGGTAGGTTAGGGGTGGCGGTGCCTATGCAAATCCCCTTGGTATAATGGTATCCTAGAAGGTTAGTATCAATAGGAACTGAACCCAGATTGCTTGAAGGTAATTGAGGGCTGACATTAAGTCCCCCCCTTCGAGAAAGCTTGTAGGGATGGAGAAGGCGCTGGGTGTTCTTGGCCTTCTGGCTAAGATCAAGTGTGGTGCCTGTTCTCACCAGTGTTTTGGGAGCACTGACCCACTTTTTCCTGGAGGGGGAGTCGGTTAGTACTTCCTGAATGTAATTAGGTGGGAAGCCTTTTCCTCCTGGGTTGAATCTGGCTTTGGCTTGTCCCCAGTTGTAGGTAAGGCTCTCACTAACCTCTCTAGGTTCTGCTGCCTTCCTGGTGGGGATGGGGCTGCACTGGTTTGGCTGAATAGCTGTGATTGAAAGAAGCCTGTGAGGTATGTGCCTTGGGAGTAGCAGTCCAGGGATGCCGTAGTCTCACTGTGGTGCAGGTCACTTTAAGTTATGGCACCAAGGTTACTGCCCCATCACACTCTTTTCAGCACCTGTCTCTAGGGCTGAGACTTTTGGCTACTTTGTCACTTTCTCCTTTTTTTGTTGATATATACTTTTTCATGTTTTGACTGGTAGGGTGTAGGTCCTTGGTTATGCCCTGAACATTTTGGGAGGGGGTAGACATGGCCTTCTGGCTTGGTTTGCTCTCTCTCATGGGGTCTCCATTTGGGAGGGCCCCACCTAGTATTTGGGTGGGTCTGTTTTGGCAGGCCTTCCAGAGAATAGGGTCAGTCTGGTTTTGGTCAGATGGACCAAGAGAAGTACCTAAGTCCCTGTCTGGAGCTTAATGCTGTGGGGGGTCAAGGTCTTTAGCCTTTGGAGGACCATATGTACAGCCTGTGCATGTTTTGTGTCTCACATTTATGTGTGCACTTTTTTTTGCACTGGGTGGAGTTGGAGTGTGTTCACACACCACGGCTTTAAAAGAAAAAAATAAATTACCATATCCACATTTACTTACCACCCTACGAGTGGTGAAATCACAAATGGAAAACTAGAAAAAAAAAACAGTTTTAAAACTAAAATCTAGAAATATATTAGATGATCAGAGGAAGAACAATAGAAGGCTCGATACTGTGTATGTGTATATATATATATATATATATATATATATATATATATATATATATATATATATATATATATATATATATATATATATATATATATATATATATATATATATATCAAGGCATTTAAATAACTGTAATTATTAGAATTTCCTCATTAGGGCCTTTGGGCAACAAAGTATCTATGGTATAGATCCAAAATGTTTCCTATGTACATAAAAGTTGAAAATGCTTGGCAGGTGAATATTTTTCTGGTATGGATTCAATAATCCACACCTGAAGTTCAGCTGTATTTTTACTGTGGTGTTCGGCAAAATGTCGTAGGACACTTTGAAGACCTTCTTGAACTCTCTTTAACTTAACTTATTTTAATATAACCTAATATGAATATATAATTTCTGGTAAATATATCTCTCTCACATAAGACTCCCCTTATTTAAATATATTTATACCCACAGTCATTAGCTTCTTTATTGTTGATCATTACTGATTGTTTTACAAGACTTAAGAATGAATAACAATACTCACATTTAGATATATATACCTTGTTTTGTCTCATGATATTGGAATGTCAATATTTAACATGTATTTTAATTAAACATGTATTTTAATTGTTTAGATGTTTTATTGCCTCTGGTCCACGCTCCGAGTGGATCTCTATATAGACTGTATAGATCAATAGCCATTTAGGCTGCATTCACACCTGAGCGTAGCTTTTCAGGCAGAAAATTGCGCGAATTGCGGCGTTTTTTACCGCGATTCGCGGCGTTTTTTACTGCGATTTGCCGCGAATTTTGTGCAGAGCAAAAGGTCACCAATGTAAAAAGAATAAAAACGCCCAAATCTGCCCGATTCGCGCGACAAAAAAGGGTCCGGAACTTGTTTGAGCTTCAGGCGTAGGGCTTCAGGCGTTTTGGAGTGGAGATGTGAACCATCTCCATAGAGAATAATGTATTTTTTCCCCCTCTAGCGTTTTGTAGCTTCAGGCTTCAAGCTACAAAACGCTCAGGTGTGAATGCAGCCTTAGAGCTGATGAAGAAGCAGATGCTTTGAAATATTATTGCCATGTTCTGATGTCACTTCTGATGCGACTGAGTGTGTTTAATGCTGGTTCCGAGATGACAAGATGGATGTCTGGCTGGTTGTGTTAACATCTACGCACCCCCTGAGTGACCACAGTATTATATTTTTTTATGCCTATAGATCTTTATATTAGTGTGGGTAGCCATTTGGCTGATTTTAATTAATTATACCATTCGTTGCAACTTCTACTGCACTTAGTTTTTGCCGCACTTTGTTTTTCTCCCATTGTTATTCCTGGGACTGCTTCACTCTCAAGGGAGCTGCCACTAATGCAACATACATATACTTCTTGGACTTTATAGACTTTTAGTTGTGTTGTCAGTGTGTTTCAGTACCCTCTCGTGCGCCATTCTGTTTTTGCCTATCAGTGCCCATCAGTGCAGGCTCATCAGCGCACATCCATGAAGGAGAAAAATTACCTGTTTGCAAAATTGGATAACAAACTTAAAAAATATTAAATATTTTTTTTTCTGTCTTTTTTTGTTTAGCAAAAAATAAAAACCCCAGAGGTGATCAAATACCACCAAAAGAAAGCGCTATCTGTGTGAAAAACAAATGATAAAAATGTCATATGGGTACAGTGTTGCATGACCGCAAAATTGTCATTTAACCGCTTGCTGACCAGCGCACGACGTTGTACGTCGACAGAATGGCACGGACAGGCATAAGGGCGTACAGGTACGTCCCCTTTAAGATTGTCTCACGGGAAGGCTGAACGGGGAGATGCGGAAATAAACAGCATCTCCCCGTTCTGCCTAGCAACTAGTGACGCCGATCTCTGCTCCCTGTGATTGGAGCAGAGATCAGCATTCACTAGCTGGCAGCCATGCCTCCCCACAGTTAGAAACACACCTCTAGGCACCCCTACACTGCCACCTAGTGGTTAACCCCTTCACTGCCAGTGTCATTTACACAGGAATCAATGCATTTAAATGACAATGGTCCCAAAAATGTCCGATGTGTCCGCCATAATGTCGCAGTCACAATAAAAATCGCTGATCGCCGCCATTACTAGTAAAAAAAAAATGATTAATAAAAATGCTATAAAACTACTCCCTATCTTGTAAAGGCTATAACTTCTGCGCAAACCAATCAATAATCGCTTATTGCTATTTTTTTTACCAAAAATATGTAGAAGAATACGTATCGGCCTAAACTGAGGAAAAAATAAGTTTTTTATATATTTTTGGCGGATATTTATTATAGCAAAAAATTAAAAAGAATGAATTTTTTTCAAAATTGTTGCTCTTTTTTGTTTATAGCGCAAAAAATAAAAACCGCAGGGGCGATCAAATACCACCAAAAGAAAGCTCTATTTGTGGGAAAAAAAGGACATCAATTTTGTTTGGGAGCCACGTCGCATGACCGCGCAATTGTCAGTTAAAGCGACGCAGTGCAGAATCGCAAAAAGGAGCCTGGTCCTTTGGCTGCAAATTGGTCCGGTCTGAAAGTGGTTAAAGAGTGACAGGGCTGAAAGCTGAAAATTGTCCTGAGCAGGAAGGGGGTTTAAATGCCCGGTAAGAAAGTGGTTAAAACATATTCGGAACACATGTACAGTAATAGCCATGTACTCCTATGGCCCTACTTCACACCAGTATGGTCAGTTCCACGGCTTTCAACAAAAGCACAACCTGCTGCAGTTTTTTTTACCTGGAACACTTAAAAAAACGCACTGGAATGCACATAAGAAACCATTGTCCTAAGATTTTTCAAGTGTCAAAAAAGAAAAAGGGAAAAAGAAAACAGGCTATCAAAAACACATCTAAACATGCATGTAAAAACGCATCCAGAATGCTAATTGTGGTGTGAACCAGCCCTAAGACAGGCTGTGGAGAGGTGACCTGTCCACCAAAGAGGGGTGCCAAAGGCTGCTGCACATATGAATGGGCCTCCTAAGGCTAGGTTCATATTTGAGCATCTTCAAGTGCTTTTGGAAATGTAATGCTCATTTGTATGTGTGTTTTTCTGAGACATTTTCAGGCTTGAGTGTTTTTGATTTACCGTAGCTAATGGAAAGCTAGTTACTAGGAGAAGGAGAGGCAAGGAATAGCACAAAAAATGCGTATTTTCAGGTTTGACTGGTTGAAGTCTATTGGGACCAAAAACACATGACTCTGCCCCTAAGGCTTAAAGTGGTTGTAAACCCTAAAAAAAAAAACAAACAAAAAAAGAAAAAAAAAAAAAACCTGCAAGACAAAGTCATAATGAGCTAGTATGCACATAGCTCCCAACTGTCCCTGATTTCGAGGGACTGTCCCTTATTTGGAGCAATGTCCTTCTGTCCCTCATTTTGGTCTGATCTAAATAGATGTATATAAAATGCACTTTTTATCTATCAAAAAGTGTTTTCCAGCAGTCTCCTTTATGATGACCAGGATGTGACCAGGGTGTGTCCTATGCCTGCATACTTTTGCTGATAGGTGTCCCTCATTCCCATCTCAAAAAGTTGGGAGGTATGTATGCATAGCATACTAGCTCATTATGAATTACTTACCTGAGATCGAAACCCCCGCAGCAGTCCTCGTTCACTGATCCGTCGGCTGACATTGCTCCCGGGGGTTACTTCCGGGTATCGCGCCTCCGGTGCTGTGATTGGCCGGAGCCACGATGACGTCACTCCCGCGCAATGCGCACGGTGGCCGCCGGTAACGGCACAGTCTAACTGAAGCAACGGCACGTACGTTGGCTCATGCAAATGCAGGGGATATCTCCTAAACTGTGTAGGTTTAGGAGATATCCAGGGTAGCTACAGGTAAGCCTAATTATAGGCTTACCTGTAGCAAAAAAGTGATTGTAAAGGGTTTACAACCACTTTAATGTACACGGGACGTTTTAAAACCTCTCCTGAATGATTCAACTTGACAGATAGTAACCAACGTTTAAAAAAGTCAGTTTTGCTGCGTTTACATGCTGCGTTTATTTTGCAAATAGTCAAAAATGTATCTCCATTAAATATGCCTGTAAACAAAATGCGGCTAAACATGTTACCGCGTTCACAAGCTGTTACAGGCATTTGGCGTTTCAAATGCCTCTGAACACCCGTCCTAAACGCATTTTATTGCTTTTCAAAAAATTCTTCTAAACTCGAATGCCTAGAAAGAACTATAAACGACCCTGTGTACATGTACTGATAAGAGAATATAGAGGAGTGTTCAGGGGCAGCTGGAAAAAAAAACGCCCAACTGCTCCTAAACGTCCGTTTACCACAGCAGTGTACATGAGGCCTAAGCAGCTCATGTACTTTCTTGAGCTTTGAGTGACAAGTGAGATGCAGCTCAGGTGTGAAAGGTCACCTTAGGATACAATAGGAATCCTCATGTCGAATGTTTAAAGGGTTAGTTCACCTTTATAGAAAAAATGTAAAGGTGACCAAACTCCAGATGACCTCCCTGGAGCCCGCTATACTTACCTCCCTGGTTGCTGAGCTGTCAGTGCCCACACAGCAGTCCAGGGATTAGAAATACTGACTCTTCTCTGGGCATTGCTTCCGGAACGGACCAGAGAAGAGGAAGAAGAGCAGGGATTTCAAATCTGACTGTGGGGGGTGCTGACAGCTTAGCAACCCTGAAGGTAAGTATAGAAGGGCACGGGTGGTGGGGCTAAATTGGATGGGCTAAAATCGCTCTGAATCACACTACAAGTAGTACATACACTACTTTTGGAAACGCACTGCAACCACATTGCATGGTACTTTTGGCACTGTGTTTGCCACCTGCGTTTGGGGTGTCATTGACGGTAAAGTGCTAGTAAAGTCTGCTTTGTGATTTTTACTTACAGGTAAGCCTATAATAACGCTAACGGCCCCTGGAAGACGTCATCTGTGACGAAACGGCGTAGGGAGGAGCGGCGTGCTGACGTCACCACGCAGATCCCGGAAGCGAACGGGCAGCCAAATTGAGCCGGCCGGCTAAACACTTGTTTTTATCGATTGCTACTTTGTAAGTGCAATATTTTTTTACCTTTTAAATAAATTGTATACAGAGATACACTATGGATTGCTTCTTTCATTCTATGTTCCCCGCTTGACTGTCTCTGAGCTCGTACCCTCCATCCTGAGTAACCTGTTAAAGCCTTTGGAAACCCTTGGCCGGGATTAAGCCACAAGCCAGTGTGACCTCTGTGACAGGGGGTCGCACAATCCGGTAAGGGTCAGTGTGTTTGGATGGTGGAGGTGTCTTCTTTCTTTCATCAGGATCACCCCTTTGAGCTGTTGACTATTGAATAAGAGCACTGCGGAATCTCTGGAATCTTTTTTATGGTTTATTTTTCTTTGCAAAATCACATTGACTTTTATAAGTACAGACAGTCACCAATGATTGTTTTTTTCACTTCTGATTATAATTTTTTTTGTGTCACCATGGACCTTTTTTGAACTTGTTATCAATTATAAGTTATAAGGAGGTGTAAATTTATTGTTTCAATTGAGCTGATTTCAATCTTTATTGGTTCACTATATATTTTGAGTTACAATCGCACGATTGTTTGCAGCGCAGTTGTTCATTTTTATATTGGTCTTGTTGGTGTGGGTATCTCGCATTCACAACTGCAGCAGCTATAAAATAATTTTTATTGTTTAATTTTATCTATATTTTTTTCACTTAATTTGAATATATGTGACACCATTCACAGTGTGTCATTATAATTTTAGGACAGCGCAGTATTCCCCACATTTTTTTTTTTTTTTTTTTTTTTTTTTAATAATAACGCTTGCCTGTAGGTAAAATTAATATCTCCTAAATGTGCACTGTTTAGGAGATATTCACCCTGCGTGCAGCCGGTGAGGTCATCAGCGCATGCGCTCTAAGGGTCTGGCATATCGTGCTGCATACTAGCACATTATGCTATTATTTTGCAGGGGAAAGTTTTTTATTACAGCGGTTTACTACCACTTTAACTACTTCCTTACTTTCCCGGGAGAGCGTACATGGACGTCCTCCCGTGATTGCGCTGCCATGCACCCCCTGTATGCTCTGTGATTGCCGTGTCCTTCGGACTGAGCTGTTCGCAAATTGAGGTAAAGAGCCAATCCCAGCGGCCCTTTATCACGTGATCAGCTGTGTCCAATGACAGCTGATCACAATGTAAACACAAGCCGGTTGTCGGCTTTTCTTTACTCATGCTGACAGCATAGGGAGAGAAAAAGAGAGCCGATGACTGGTTTGTGTTAAAGGGACATCAGCATTGATAATCAGGGCCCTAATTATCAGTGCAGTCCCAACAGTGCCCATCACTGCCGCCTAGCAGTGCCCTTCAGTGCAGCCTCATCAGTGGCCATCAGTGCCACCTATCAGAGCCCATTTGTATCATTTATCAGTACCGCCTCATCAGTGCCCATCACTGCAGCCTATCAGTGCCCATCAGCACACATCAGTAAAGGAGAAAAATTACCTGTTTGCTAAATTTTATTCATATAGTAACTTACATTAAGTTTTACAATGACGGGTACATCTCTTGGTAAACGATCAGCAAGGCATCCATCGCGCTGGTCTGACAGAGGCGAGCTGTCACAGCCGCTCTGTAGTGTCTCCTGACCAGCAGAATGGTGGTGTAGCGGAGGAGAGCTGGAGAGGAGGTTTGGAATGCTCTCTGAACCACAGCGCTGGCCGGGATGACGTCATAGGCGTGTTCGAGAGTAGAGACTACAGAGCGGCCGTGACAGCTCGCATCTGTCAGACCAGCGCGATGGATGCCTCGCTGGGCGTTTACTAAAAGATGTACCGGTCATTGTCAACCTTAATGTAAGTTACTATGTGAATTTTTTCAATACACCCTTAAAGCGGAGTCCCACCCAAAAATGGAACTTCCACTTTTCAGAATCCTCCCCCCCTCTGGTGTCACATTTGGCACCTTTCAGGGGGGGAGCAGATGCCTGTATAATCCAGGTATTTGCTCCCACTTCTGGGCATAGATAGCCTCAGTATCCGCGGATATCTATGCTATATCCGGTGCCTCCTCCATCCCCCCCGATGTCTTCTGGGAGACACACAGGTCCCAGAAGACAGCAGGGACCAGTGGAATCGCGCAGCATGGCACATAAGCAGTAGGGAAACAGGCTGTGAAGCCACAAGGCTTCACTTCCTGATTCCCTTACCGAAGATGGCGGCGCCTCCACCCGAGAGCCGAGGGACAGATCGGCTTCGGGTGCCGATACCGCGGGTGCCCTGGACAGGTAAGTGTTCATATTTTAAAAGTCAGCAGCTGCAGTATTTGTAGCCGCTGACTTAAAAAAAAAAATTGGCAGAACTCCGCTTTAACAGTCTACACTCAGAGGTGTCTGCATTTGTTTTCTTTCTTGCATATCTTTTACTTCCCTGCAAAAAGCTGCCCTGAATCAGTGGACATTACTCTGTAGGCCTTACTAACCAGGCCCCCAGGACTTTCAGTAATATAGGATCTGTCCCTGAATCAGCGCCACATGTATATTTGTATGTCCCATTATTGTCTATGGGGGCCATTCACTGCACGTATGCGACACACTTCTGTGCGACTTGGAAAACGGCATATCGCTTATGTGGTGTGTTTTTTGGCCCTGTAGACTTTAATAGGAGCGTGTGAAAATACAGACGCACAATTGTGAACCTATTCGCAGTGTTTTTATTTCAGCTTTTCTATCACTATTTATTTTTCTTTATTGCTGTTAACAAAACGTTGCCGCGTTTTGTGTGTTTTTTTTGCAGAGGTGAGAACCTGCTCCTCCACACTTCACAGAGCTATGTGATGGGGGGAGGGAAGACAGACAATAATGTGAGGTGAACTCGGCTCTGTCAGTCTTGTTCTTCTGCTGCTGTCACTTCTCTCTATAGACGGGACTGGATTGCCACAGAACTGAGCTGGGGGATGGGAGCGGCCCGCCTCCTGCTGGAGCCAAACCGAGTAAACAAGAGCGACTCCATTTTGTGACCTGAGGGAAGGGGGGCGGGTCGCTCACACATATTATTAATAAGCAGACATATCAGCTCTGTGAACGAGCCGTAATGCAATGCCAGCGACCGGGCGGCCATTGAACCGTCAGGAATGTGACCTCTTACATACATTTCACTGAGCGGGCATATCTACAAAATGGCGCACACCCGGAATCTATCTTTTTGACATAGTTTTATTTTAACGTGATTTTATCGGCAAGAAACAGGCAGCCGCAGCTCTTGTCATGTTCACCACAGAGAGCCCACAGGCGCTCGCAGCGGCCATCGAGCGCACTGAAGCCGTCTTGCTCTCCGCGGCCGTCTTATATACCTATCTAAAAATAGCTGGCCCCGTCCGGCCCTCCCGGGGGCGGAACGAAATTTCGAATCTGGCCAATGCCGGCGCGCGTTAGGGAAGGATTTCGTCACGCGAGAGGCCTCCCCGAAGCGCCGGGCGCCGCGATTGGGCGCATCTGACATCATACAAACACCGGGGCAAGGAGTGACAGCGGATTGGGCGCTGTACTGAGCCGGCGTAATGGGATCACGTGGGGAAGGAGGGGAGGGGGGGAGAGGCTGGCTCATGGGTTGTATAGGGAAGTTTTTGCAGTGGTTTACAGTTGCAGTCACTTCAGTGTTTGCAAATATTGTCTGCACCACTGAGCAAGCCCTGAGCTCCAGGAGGAGGCTGAGCCCTGTGTGTGTGTGTCTGGCTGTGGACTGGGGGCTCCTCTGCTGGGGTTTTTTTTTTTTCTTCTAATTGCTATGCAATGACATTTGCATGAAAACCTGGCGTACTTCTTCCATTCTACAGGGATCTATCCTCTGCAAGCGCTGGATTCTATCCTATTATTATTATTATTGCAGCAGCGCAGACCTGCTCTGACTCTATGGTAGCACTTCTATTTTTATAGACTATTTTACCTATTAGAATTTTTTTTTTTTTTTTTTAATTTTGAATTTTCTGTAAGTCATGGATGTTCTACCAATGTGCAGCATCTTCCAGGAGCTTCAGATTGTGCACGACACTGGCTACTTCTCTGCTCTGCCATCCCTGGAGGAGTACTGGCAACAGGTAAACCCCCAACATCCGAGATCAGCTTCTTCTCCCCCTCTTATCATCATCAATATTATTATTTATTATTCTGATCATCTGTGCATTGCATATACAGAGCCCCCAGACAGGGATCCTGCATGTATTGGATGTGAAATATGTCAGTTTGTATACTGCTATGGGGGGGGGGTGCAATGCATGTACAACCCCCCCAGACAGGGGTCCTGCATGTATTGGATGTGTCAGTTTGTGTACTGCCATGGAGGGGGGTGCAATGCATGTACAGCCCCCCCAGACAGGGATCCTGCATGTATTGGATGTGTCAGTTTGTGTACTGCTATGGGGGGTGCAATGCATGTACAACCCCCCCCCCCCCCCCCCAAACAGGGGTCCTGCATGTATTGGATGTGTCAGTTTTGTGTACTGCTATGGGGGGTGCAATGCATATACAACCCCCCCCCCCCCAGACAGGGATTCTGCATGTATTGGATGTGTCAGTTTGTGTACTGCCATGGGGGGGTGCATTGCATATACAGCCCCCCCCCCCCCAGGCAGGGATCCTGCATGTATTGGATGTGTCAGTTTGTGTACTGCCTTGGAGGGGGGTGCATTGCATATACAGCATGTATATGGGGATCCTGCATGTATTGGACATGCAGTGTGCCAGTTTGTCTACTGCTATAGAGGAGGGGGGGGGGGGGGGGTGCATCGCTGTGCATGAAGCTCTGTGATTTCCACTGACAGCTTCGAATAGCTTGGGTTTCACTAGTAACCGTGCAGCCATTTGGCAAAACTTTATGCTTGCGTTGGGTCCAAACTATACAGCTGGGGCTTGTCAGCTTAGCGACGGGCTCTGCCAAAAGCTATTCCTGTCACTTCTTCATTTATAATTTTTTTTTTTTTTTTTTTTTAAATCTGCTACTTTGAAGAAAGATGAATGGCTGGCAGTTAATCTGGGTAATCTGTCAGCACAGATCCTATAGAGCGTTGGTGGTATTATATTTATTTTTTAGTTATTATTATTATTATTATTATTGTTGCTAATATTTGTTTTTTTGCATGATTTTTTTTTTTTTTTTTTTGATGCCGATGGATCCAACTAGTGCTGCTGAACCCAATATGTAAGAGGGGGGCGGAAGAGTCCAAGGTTTTATAATGCTGGGCTTGAAGCGTCTTTCCTACAGGATCCCTAATTTTAGCTCACCAGTAGATTAAACGGTATGTAGGACCATCTCAAGAGCTTTTCTGGGGTTCTTCATCTACAGGTTGTGTACCCCACAACTAGACAGGTACTTAGTAGAATGAATGACACATCTGGTTATGGGGTCTCCATCCATGGGTTGCATGGCATACATCCACACAGCTACCCAATAGAATGAATGGTATGTATGACCATCTTAAGAGCTTGTTTGGGGGGGATGTCCCCATCTACAAGTTGCATAGCCTATATCTGCACAGCTATCCAATAGAATGAATGGCTTGTATGACCATTCAAGAGCTTTGCTTGGGCTTCTCCATCCACAGGTTGCATACCCCACATCTAGACTATCTAGTAGAATGAATGGCACATTGTCATCTCATTTGTTTCTTTTCTTTTTGAGGGGTTCCATCCACAGGTTTCATACCCAACCTATAGACAGCTTTCCAGTAGAATGCATGGCATGTGTGACCATCTCAAGTGCTTGTATGGGGTCTTCACCCATAGGTTGCATGCTCCACATCTACACAACTTGCATAGCCTATATATAAACAGCTTTCCAGTAGAATGCATGGCATGTATGACCATGTCAAGAGCTTGTTTGGGGGCTTCACCCGTAGGCTGCATACTCCACAACTTCCATTCTCTACATATAGACTGCTTTCCTCCAGTAGAATGAATGGCATGTGTCACCATCTCAAGCTTGCTTGTGGGTCTTCACTCATAGGTTGCATACCTCACAACTTCCATACCCTACATTTGGACAGCTTTTCAATAGAATGCATGGCATGTATGACCATCTCAAGAGCTTGTTTTGGGGTTTTCACCCATAGGTTACCTACCTCTCATCTACACTACTTCCCAGTTGAATCAATGTCAAGTCTGGCTATCTCGAGTGTCTATATGGGGTTTCGACCCACAGGTTGCATAGCCCACATCTTGACAGCTTACCTATAGAATCTCAAAACCTTTAAGGGGGGGTCTCCATCCACAGGTTGCATACCTTCTGATCTAGACAGCTACCCAATCGAATGAATGGCATTTCTGGCCATCTCAAGAGTTTGTTTGGGGGTCTCATCCTACTAGTTGCATACCCCAAATCTAAACTACTTCCCAATAAAATTGCCATCTCAAGAGATTTTATGGGGTCTCCATCCACAGGTTGTATATATTTAAAATCTAGACAGCTTTCCAGTAGAATGAGTGACATGTCTGGTCACTGTGAGTGCTTTTATGGGGTTTCCATCCACAGGTTGTACACGCAATATCTAAATGGCTTCCTAGCTGAATGAATGGGCTGTCCAACCATCTTGAGAGCTTGTTTAGAGGCCTTGGCCCAGAGTCTGTAGGCAGCTTATGAATAGAATGAATGGCATGTCTGGTCATCTTGAGAGCTTCTTTAGGGGCCTTGACCTACGGGTTGCATGCCCTTCATCTGGACAGGTCAGATTGCCAACCTGTCAGAGCCCCTTGATTTATGATTCATAGAATGTGTGCATTAGTATAAAATGTTAATTGGAATGGTTACACCCCCCATGTTATGTGACAGTCGCTAATCACTGAAACAAAAGGCTAATTCTCCCCAAGCAGACCTTTTGTATTCTCTATCCCCACTCCAAACAAACCAGACTTTTATTATAGTGTGGTATCAGCTTGTCAAAGGCTGCAGAGTGGTCGTGCCATTGTTTTCCCTGAGACTGTCACAGTCGTTGTCCTCGTCTGCCCATCTAGTCATGTTTACTTTTTTTTTTTTTTAACCAAATGAATTAAGAGATCAAATGTCTGTGTGTTTGTTTGGGAGCCGAGCACTAAAGTGTTACAACCTTCACATTCCTGGTTAATTGTATTCATCCCCCTCCTCTTCGCCATCAAAGAGGCAGATCTTCTTGTGTGTGATTGAAATTGATCTCAGTAGCTTCCTTCAGGCATTTTAGATCTTGGCACAGGGCCAGCTCCTCTTCCCAGAAAGCCTGCAGAGACATTTAAACTATCACAGGGCCCATCTCCTGGTCCCTGCGCTTATTTGCATAATGGAGAATTTAAAGTAGCTGCATTATTAAAGTTTAACAACATCACAATCAATGGTTGCCCCCCTCCCTCATTTTCGGGATCAATAGAATGCATTTTCTCATCTGCACAGCAAAGCAATTGTCTAATTATAGGAAAATGTAATCATTAATTCGTACAGGTTTTTTTTATATATTTTTTTCTCCTTCTTTTTGTGCCTTTTGCAACATGCTGCTAATTTGAATTGCTGTTCAGACCACAAGAGGAAATACAATAGTGCAGTATGGGAGTCCTCCTGGGGCTGTACGCTAGCTAGGGAAATATGTGTGGCATGTTGATGGCTTGTGTCTGCAGGCTATGGGGCCGAAGTCAGCGCCCAGGTCCATGTAAAAATAAGTGTCATTTTACAGTAACCACGGAAGACCAAAACCTGCTCTACAGCACATTGTCTTATCACATCAGCATGTTAAGAGCCGTTGTTGTTTGTTTTTAATTTTCTATGAGTTTGAACATAGTATTCACCAAGAGTGATCCGCTTTTACCAGTACAGTCCCTTGGCGTCTCGTCAGCTTTTCAGAAGGAAGTCTCTCTTCTGGCTCAGCGTGAAAGGAATGTAGATGACTCATCCAGTTGTACTATTGGCTAGCAGATCACATTCTTTGTATGGTTTCCACAAGTCTCTGAAAGAATTGTGGCCTCTAATCAGCCATTTAGAATAAGTCACTATCTGTAGTGTTGGCCACATCTTTTGCTTCCTTATTTCTTTTTGCAAAATCCCCCCCCACGGCTTCTGCATTTAGTTTCATTTGCAAGCGAGGCAGTTCTGCAAATTTTGGCTTTTTACGAGGTTAATTTTTCACTTTCTGGAAGGAAATAACTAGAGTCCATTTTGGCCAGGTGCCTATTCATAGCTGCGGTATATGAACCACTATGTGAATGAGGCAAAAAGAAGCGCTTAAATTGCAGTGTCCATCTAGCAGCCAATCAGCAGTCGCCTTTTGTCAGTCTTAATTCACTGAGGATATCTGATGACTAATGTGGGCTATCTGATGTCTTTGCAGCATGTTGGGCCTCTCTACTATTCTGACTAGACTGTCGCGCACTTCAAATGTCAGCTTAACCACTTTGTGTTTCCCAGTTTAGCAGATGAATGAATATGATTAGAAGCATTGGGCAATGACTCTGGTTGGGTTTCATGCTTGTCACTGCATGTTGCTTAAAGACTTGAACGATAGTCATAGGTTGATCTATGAAAACTGAAGACTTGGTATTGCCCATGGCAGCCAAGCCTTCCATGTTTAATTTTAAGAAAACAAGACAAGAGATTTTGGTTACAGATTTATTTTTGCTTTATTCTTTGCCACCAGTCTTCTACGTCAATCCCTTAGTTGTAGCCTACCTAGGTTTCGTATGGAATCTGGTTGCCATGTGTAATCACTCCGTGGGGTTTATTTACTAAAACTGGAGAGTGTGAAATCTGGTGCAGCTGTGTATGATGGCCAATCAGCTTCTAACCTTGGCTTGTTTAATTCAGTTTTGACAATAAAACCTGGAAACTGATTGGTTTCTATTCAGAGCTGCACCAGATTTTTCACTCTCCAGTTTTAGTAAATCAACCCCACTGTTTGCAGTTTTCATAAACCAGGCGTTTAGTAATTACCGCTCAAATTCTCATCCCTTTTTTTTTTTTTCTTGTTTTTTTTACAGACGTGCTTGGAACTTGAACGCTACCTACAAAGTGAACCTTGCTATGTTTCGGCCTCTGAATTTAAGTTTGATCGGGAAGAGGACCTTTGGACCAAATTTATCCTGGCATGTGAGAAAAAGGATGACCCGGACCCCCAGCTTGTCTGCATTAAAACCGAGGACATTTCTGACAGTCATCATTTAGAGACAACTAGCCTGAACTCTGACATTAGTAGTGACTTGTCGGACAGCTCTGAAGAACTTTCCCCGACCACCAAATTTACCTCAGACCCGATCGGTGACATGGTGATTAAAACGGAGCCATTTAGCTCGTCGGTCACCTCCACCCCACCTTCATCCCCAGAGCAAGGCAAGGAGTCCCCCACTCATTTGTGGAATGCTATCACTGGAGAGCTCCATTCCCCAGGGAAAGTGCGCTCTGGGTGCTTTGGAAAGACTCTTGAACAGGGTAGTCCGATCAGCGGAGAGACTTCGCCGGACGGCAAGAAACGTGTCCACAAGTGTCTTTTTAATGGCTGCAAGAAAGTTTACACCAAGAGCTCGCATTTGAAAGCACATCAGCGTACCCATACAGGTCAGTGCTTGTTCAATGTTTGGGAAATAAAAGGGGCTTGACGGAAGGGAATCCCTTGCTGTCATGTCATTGCACAACCACAGGGTGGAAACCCAAAGTCCATGAGTGATGTCATGGTAAATCCTTGTCTTGGGGAAAGTCCTTCCTCATTCCTTCCTGCTGTGAGGATGGAGCTTAGACTACAGAGTGCGTCCAGGAAAAGAGATCGCATAATGCTTACCCAGCATGAGCTTCCTAAATATCCATTGTCTTTCCTTGACTTATGTCCACAGGAAAATAGTAATGAATGAGCACATACACAAAGAGCAGAGCATTTTTCTTCAATGTGTCATCTAACACTGGCTGTCATGCAGTGGCTGGTTAATTTGTTGGTATGATGAGAGACCCATTACTCGCTAATCGTTCTAGTTCCTTTTTTTTTTTTTTTTTTAATTCACAGATTCATTTTTTTTTAATAACATTTTAAATGCAGATATCAAGTGTTCCAGTGTGCTAGAAGATTTCTGCTCAACATTATATAATTTTTGACTTGCAGAGAAGCTCATCTTCAGTTGTTAGTTGCCCTTATTACCTGTAAAGGACCCTGCATGTTTTTATATCCATTGAAAAATCTAAATTTGTATGTCTTTGGCTCTAGACATACATTTATATTTGCATCCATTTGCACATCTTGTTCCTTTAAAACTGTCCTATAAATGGGTGGGACAGGAGCCAAAGAGTCAAGCTCAGTAGCCAGTAGGATGTTTTCCCGAACGTAGCCAGGGAACATGTTCTATTAATGTAGACCAGCCCAAAAAAACATGTCTACATTGACCTTCCTTCAGAAAGCTGTATGCTGAGATTTGTCCAGCCTGACTGTATGCTGAGATTTGTCCAGCCTGACATATATATATATATATATATATATATATATATATATATATATATATATATATATATATATATTAAATTATTATTTTTTTTTTTCACTGATAACACACAAAAAGAAACACCAATAGTAGGCAAAACTTATTTCTAAATTTCAAAAGCCGCTATATGTTTTTGGGCTTGATATTGGTGTCTTCAACACACAAGATTATAACTTGGCTGGAAGCCTTCAAAATTTATTTAATGTTTTAATTTATTTTTTATCAATTACTAAATAGAAGGCTAATGAATGTTTGCATTGTTTAGAATATAAATGTATTCAATTTAAATATTTTTTTTTTTTTTTTTTTTTTTATTGATTAAAATATTGCAGTTTGTCATTCTGAATTTTTATTTTTTGGTCATTGAAAACACTAGACACATTCCTTTGAGTTGTGTAAGCCTAATGATTTATAAAGTTCATGTGATATGTAGCGGCTGCCCCAGTTGGTTTCCCAGTAAGTCAATCAAGTTAGTACTTTAAAAAAGGAATTTTCCATTATTCTTATTATAAATGAAAGTACTTTGAAGCCTCTGGTTATTGGTTGTGTACAGCTGCACCAGATTTTGCACTCTTCAGCTCTAGTGCATCGACCCCCCCCCCCCCCCCCCCCCCCCCTATGGACTTTCTTGACCTTGAGGACTTTTCATTCCTCTACCAGGCTGAGTGTATGAAGGAAATGTGTATGCACTGGCATCACTGAGTATAAGCTGCAGCAAATGTTATAAAATAGGGCTCTATTGGCCAATAACCCGCAAGTGCTAGATATCCAAGCCTGATAACCAAGTCTGAGTCTGCTAAAACTGTTTGCTTAGATGAATCTTGCAAACACCCAAATAAGAAACCCTTTTTAGATTGCAACACGTTCAAGGAAACCTCTACAGAGAAGTATGTGTAGACCACCATTGCTGACCACCTTGTGAAAATGCTGGTTGCCTAGCTGTCTCTAACTTCAACACCTGAGACAGTGACCTGGAACAAGCAAGCGGCAAGTTAAATGAGAGTGATGTCAGGTCCCCTGACTCTCATGCTTGTTCTGGCCATAGGAAATGACTGAAGCCATTGATTATGGATTGGAGCCAGGTAACTAGGATTTTCAGAAGTAGGGCAATTGATCTCTGCTGAGCAGGCAGATGACAGGTCCGTGTCTGCTCCGCTATGCAGAGCGGACACAGCCCACTCTGCTCTTTGGGGCGGTCTGATAGAACCGGACTGCATGTCCGTTTCCATCCAATTGTCATCCGACCCATATCACCATCCGTCTGTTTTTAGCAGATCGGATGCCTGGCAGGTGTCAGCGCGCACACATGTCCGCTGACATCCATCACCCCATAGAGAACAAATTGTGGTCTTATCGGGTCTGCCGGAAAAACGGACAGGCTGACCTGATTGGTTGGTGTGAAAGAGGCCTAATACAATATCTGTGCATCCTTTTTATATTGCTTGCAGTTTCTTTTTTTTTTTTTTTTAACTACTCAAATCATTAAATATTCTATCTAGCTGACATTGCTGCAGTCACAGGGAGGGAAGGAGAAGGCTGCAAGAGAATAAACTGGAAGAAGTAATTGCAAATGGTGCTTCTTTGAAAGCTCAGTTGAACTTTTGGGTTAAATCCGCCAATTACATACCAGGTACATAGAAAAAAAAAAAAAAAGTTTACGAAGTCTTTGTTTTCCTTTAGAAAGCAGCTACAGCCTGGGTAGAAAAGCCTGTTCCCTGTCAGAATGTAGAAGCAAAGGTCTAACACCCCTGCTAAATCAGAGCTAGTGCTCTCCAGAGTGCAAAGCTTGACTTGGTTGAAGGTGTCAGACTGCTTTAGAGTGACCACTGCTTCCAAACCGAGAGCAAGGGTCTTTCTCTACAGCAGGTTGGCAGTGGGCAGGCTTTTCTACTAGATGATGTGGCTGCTTTCTAAACAGAATAGACTAGAAGACTTTAATCTCCTCCTTTTTTTTTTTTTTTTTGATGCGACAGAAAATAATTCAGGTGATTCAGGCTGAAAGTACAGTTAAGCTTTAAAAGAACCGCCAAGATTTGTGATTACATCTGTCACTTTCAGTGCTGCAAGTTTTCTTCCGTGTACACTCCCACTGATTGTCAGGTGAAATCACAATGCAAAACAATGGCCTCAGCCTGTCACCAGTTCGTCATGTAAAATGCATTTTTTAGTTTCGCACACTTTACTGTTGCCATTCACTATTCAGTCTTCGTCAGCTTAAAGACTATTACTCATCAGTTTTACTTTCCCCAGGACTTAGGGAGATTTGCAAGTTGACTTTTTGATGAGCAAACTGGAGGACAATGAATGTTTATTCCATTGTGATTTGTTTAGTGTGTACCTAATGGAATTACTCAGGCTACACAATGAACCATACACTGCCCCATTTGCAAAGAAACAGAACTAACCATTTGAATGCCAGGGGGCTGAACACCTTTACAGCTGTGTGTAAATTGTGATTAGATTATTGTAAACTTTTTATTTATTTTTACTTCTTTCAATGGTTTCCCAGAATTAAACCAGATTGTTTTGTGATTTTTTTTATCTTGCAGGAGAGAAGCCTTACAGATGTTCATGGGAGGGCTGTACGTGGCGTTTTGCACGAAGCGACGAACTGACCAGACACTTCCGAAAACACACTGGTGCCAAGCCATTCAAGTGCACACATTGTGACAGGTGAGATAGGGCGCAGTCTATACCTTTCTAAACTTTACCGCCACGTACCTCTGTTGGACTTTAGTTCAGCCGCTGAGGAGCCCCCCTGAAACCCAGGACCAGATTTGATTGCCCAAATGGAGATTGCATCATTTAGATATCAGAGTTTTGTTGTGCAGTAGTGGCTTCAGGATTTGACAGCTTAATGGAAGTAGTGTGGCTTAATGTAGAGAAACAGTGGAAGTAATCTTGACCTGGAAAGAGGGATGGAGGTGGAGAGTTGGGTTGATATGTGTGGGTTTACTTGGGCAGTATGTGGGCGGATCCCAACCATATGGTCCCAATCTTTCCCGAGCCTGGACTGGCTCTGTGATGTCAGCTTACAGCGGGCTTCAGCCTTCTGAAAATGGGTCACAGGAGTACAGAATGAACTAAACTCCTGTGATCACCAGGAGAAGTAAAAGCCAAACAAGCTTTGGCTGTACTTCTCCCTTAATGCATTCTCTGCATTAAGTTAAAACACAATATCATCCAATATCAGCCTCCCTTTTAAACACTTACCCTTGCTTCTCTTTTTTTGATCCAGTGATTGTCCTCAACTGCGCTGCTTGCTCTTCTCTTCTCGCAGGTCACTTTGGCAGCAGCAGGAGCCATTGGCTTCTGCTGTTCTCAATCAAGTCTTATGTGAAGAAGTCAGGGTCGTGACCAAGTAGCACTGTGTGTTTCTATGGATGCACACAGCCTGGCTTGTGAAAGCACCCGCAAGAGTGCTCCCATAGGACACAGCTTGCTATGGGGTCACTTGGAGAGGAGAAGTGGAGAGCGCTGGCTGGGGACTCCAGAAGAGGAAGTAAGGGGCCACTCTATGCAATACCATTGCACAGAGAAGGCAATAATATATATTTTAGGAAAAAAAAAAATTATGCCTTGACAACCAATTAAATTCTACCTGTTCTAGCAGATGGCCACTGACTTTTTTATTTTTTTATTTTATTTTTTTGTGGCTTCATTCTCTTACTGTGATGTTGCTGGCCTTTTTTCGGTTAAGCCCTGCCCTTACACTGTCCAGTGTCTTGGTAGATGAAGAGTTGTACCCACTGCCTGATTTGGGCTCTGTCCGCATGTGCTAGATGGCAGCTTTGGTCGATAAAATAAACCTAGAATATGCCCACAACCTGATGTGTAAGACTATTACAAAATACCTAGTAGCCATAGCAACCTCATTACAATTGTCATTTTGTAGTAGAGGTCGGAAAATGAAAACTGAAGTCTGGTACTTTCCATGATCGGCCCGGTCATTTCTAGCATTTAGTTTCTATGAATATCTCTGTTGCTACGGTTGCCACGTAAATTACACATTTCAGATGTCGGGTTCTGGAAAATGACAAACTGACTGCTACTACAAGCAGCAGCCGACCCAGCTCCTCGGATTGCCTTGTTTTCATGAGGCCTGCTTCGTTTTTTTTTTTTTTTTTTTTTTTTTTCATGCTTCTACCGTGGGTAAGATCTGGACAAACTGGCCATTTTTCTATACGTGGCCATATCTAATATCCAAAGAACCTCACACTAGGCCCTTTATAAAAAATAGATGAAGTTTTCTGTGCATAGACAGATCTGTGTACATACAACTCGCCTCTAATGGATTTGGAGAAGTGCCGCATGACGGACTTTCCTGGGACTTTTTTTTTTTTTCCCCCATTCCTGTATCTAATCGCTGTCACTGTGTGAACGTGACTAGAAATTGTATAGTGACAGTAGTAACATTTGAAATTCTCACCAAGGATAGTGATTGATCACTATAGGTAGAATAAAATCGCCCCTGCTGTGTTATTGTAGCATTTAGTGGAACTAAACTCATTCAACAAACCGTTATTACCGGTATGTGCCGGGAATGTAACTGTCACATTAGCTGTGCTCTCAACAACACTGTCAAGCATTGAAATGTCTGGTGTCCTAACTGATCACATGTGCAACATCATGGCAGTTGAAGATCAAATAGAGTCCAAGATAGCAGCTTCCTTGGCTAAAAATTAGGAGGGTTTAGTTCCGCATAAAAGTGTTTGGACCTCTCCCCTGCCAGAATACTCGGATCAGCACTGCAGCCGGTTGGCTGCATGTGGCGATCAAGCACATACTTTCCCACATTCCTGTTTGAAAGGAGTTGATCACTAGGTTGATTCTTGAACGGGAACATCCATAGATGGATTGAAATTCTGCCAGTTCTGCAGGGACTATCAATCCATCTATGGCCGGTTTTAATCTAGCAAAAATAATTGTTGCAAGCTACTTGTTTAGCTTGCGCCATAGGGAACCATGTGTTTTATATATTCAGTGGTAAATTGCTAAATTTTGGGGCTCATATGCAACTGTGGTTAAGCTACTACACATGTAACTCTTGCTTAAGAAATTGTTAAAGCTTGCAAAAACCTGCTGCTGTAAGTCTTAACCATAAACCTGTTCTGAGTTGTATTCTTCTTCTTCTTTCAGGTGTTTCTCCAGATCAGACCATCTGGCTCTGCACATGAAGCGACACATGTGAATGAATGCGGAAGTCACGTGATTTAGAGTAACCTCAAGGTTAAATTGCCTTGTGCGAGGGATGCGAGTTCCAGCCAAAGCATGCCAGTTTGCACCCTAACCAGTTGCCTTCAAGACCTCACTTTCTCCAAGAGGCTTTGCAGGGCTTATCAATCGTGTGAGATGCGGCATAGCCACCATACAGTGCTACTTCTGGAGCTGACCGGGCCTGTGCACTATTGGTGCTTTATCTTCTGAGTGGCTTGTCTAAGCCGTCGCCGTGAGCATGTGCACTGAGAATGTTAATGACTGGGTGACTGAATGGTGACCAGGAGCCAATGTCTGAATGAGGAAGAACTTTTTATTTTTTGTTATGGTTGAGTTCAGTTGTGAGGGATTAAAAAAGAAAAAAATATGAAAAAATAGTTATTAAAAAAACGGTTTGAATGTTTTGTATGCTATGGCATACTGAGTTATATGGGACAACCATCTGTCATTCTGCTTGGAAAGGGGGGACCTTGCTGCTGAAAGGCGCTAAAGCCCCCCCTCTGTATAAGCAGATGATCCCTTTCCTGTGTGAGAGGTGCTTTTGTTGTCTGGTGCAGCTATTAAACGTGCAATGTGTCAAGTAGCTCGTTTTGCTACAACGATCGTTTGTAATCCATTGTATAAGCTGTGTATCTACCAATTATAACACAACTATAACTTCATTATAATAGAAAAGGTATTGCATGGATCAGGGGGAAATGTGTACGCTTCTCCCATTCTTTAATCAGGACTGCAGTTATGATTCCAGTTGAGAGCAGCTAAATACAATTGGTCTGTTGTTACGTTACTTATGTATAGAATTGAAAAAATAAATTAAAAAAAAAAAGAAAATAAAAAAAGGAAAAAAAAAGTGGGAAAAACCACTATAGCTTATACTGATTTTTCTCATGCAGCTAATTTTTCTATTATTTATGCCTTGAGGACTAATTTCCGGTTTTCTAGCTGTTAACGCACTGTTGACCTTAAAAATGGTGCCTTATGCAAGTGGCCTTCTCCTATAATGGGTGGGGTCTGATACAGGGGTCTAAGTGATGTAAGCTTACTTAAGGCTCTGTTGTCACCCTAGAGTGTCGTGTGTTTTTTTTTTTTTTTTTTTTTTTTTTTCCTGCACCATGCTTGGGCCATAGAGTGCTTCAAGCAGATTAGTAAAGCCCTGACTGCTAACAGCCAATCGAATACAGCAGACCCTATGTTTAGAACTGGAAGGGAAAAAAAATGTGGAGGTGTCGCTCAGACTGACCAGGTAAAACTCTGTCGTCACTAAAAGAGGTGGCTGGAATCTCGTGGGCAGGACCTCCATTTTTTATTTTTCTTCCATTTTTTATAGACGGGGGTTCGTGTTATCTGTCCCAATGCTTCTACATTTGATTGGCCTATACCAGGGGTAGGCAATCTTGGCCCTCCAGCTGTGGTGAAACTACAAATCCCATCATGCCTGTGATTGTCGGGTCTTGCAATGTCTCATGGAACTTTCAAAACAGCTGGCGGGCTGAGGTTGCCTACCCCTGGCCTATACTGTTGGTGCCCACATTGTCTTTTTTTTTTTTTTTTTTTATCACACAATATTCATTGACCCATGCTCTGCTAAAAAAAACTTGCACACATCAAAACAGTTGCACACAGCCTGAAAAACACATTACTGTTGTTTTGGCCCTTTGTGTGTGTGGATGTGTGTCCTTCCTTTTTTTCTTTTTTTTTTTTTTTTTTTTTAACTTCCCCCTCCTTTCCTGTACTACGTCAACCTCTCATAGTATAGTAACCTGCTTTTTTCATAAGAACACTGATGTTCAGAGCTATCGCTTACACTTTCTTTACACAAAAGTTGCACAAATGTATCCATACATGCACTTAATATGTAAAATACTCATATACTTGTCAAGGTACAGAATGTGTTTTGTTTTAAAATGGATATTATTATTATTATTTTTTTTTTTTTTTTCATTTATTTCAATTGTCTGAACGTTATTGAAATCCGACATCCACCAAAGCAAATGTATCACGGGCAACAATTTTTTCTTTTTATTTTTTTATTTTTTTGTCTTCAAATTAGATTTTATTTGGGTGCAAACATTTTGTAGTCCTTTGTAGTCTTAGGTCACTGAGTGTGAAGAGCTGTATTAAGAGTTTGAAATATATTTTTGTAATATGTTATTTAATGTTTAAAAACAGATTCTGCAACTGTAGAATAAAAAAGTTTTAAAAGCTGATATCCTGAGCATTTTAGGTTTTAGTCATCTTTTTTGTTTTTATATATATTTTTTTTAATTTTTACTTGGAATAAAAACCCTGCATGGATTTGCAGTAGAACGTGTACTGTACTGCCACACACAATGCTGAATGAACACGACCTTAGAGTGGTCATAAAGAGTTATGTAAAGGTAGTACTGAATGCACAGTGTTACTTGCAATCTAAAAAGTTCTATTTTGAAAAAAAATAAATAAAAAATGAAGGGGCATGCACATGTTTAGGACATTACCAAGCCTCAGTGATGCTTTCTTCTAATCTTTGCAGTAATAACTCAGACAATTTCTCTCCCACTGTCGTGTCTCAATGTGCTGAAATTCCATAAAAAAAATAATTTCATTGGTAATGGGCAGTAGAGTATTGGCAACACTGGGATTCTTTAAACTGCAGAGTAGCCCTTTCAGTTTATCCTGTTTGAAATGCAGTTATTTATTGAACACTAAGGCAGGCTATAGACCAGGGGTCTCCAAACTTTCTAAGCAAAGGTCCATATTACGGTCCTTCAGCCCTTAGGGGGGCTGGAATGTGACCAGTGTGGGCAGAAAATGTCCCAGCGTCAGTGGGCATAAATGATGCCCAATCTTTAGTTTAAATAGAAGGAATAGTGCCCCATTGTTGGTCTCAATGGGAAGAATAATGCCCCATCTATGGTGTCAGTTGGTGGAATAGTGGGCCACATCCTGGCCCCCAGGCCCTAGTTTGGAGACCACTGCTATAGACAGTGCATATTTCTTTCCTGCAACCATGGGTTGAAATTCACACGATACCCCCATCAACACAGACTGTGCTGACAGGGGAATCCCTCCCGCTGGGACATTGTATTCTCCCGACAAGGATGGCTTTCCTCTGCCCACCCCGCCAGGAGACAGTGATTATTGCTAGTGGCTATAGCAGTAAATCTATCAGGCTGGTTGCACCCAAATTGATCGCTCAACTTGGTACATTCAGCATACCCATACACGGTTCCTGCTGAACCGGCTGAGATTCAAACCATCTATGGCCGGCTTAACAGAGTGCCTACTTTTAATAGCTACTTTTGGTTTGAGCTCCTGAGCTATAATAATGAAGAGATGGCCATAATGAGATTAAAACTTATTTCTTTTTTCTTTTTTTAAACTTGCCCCCAAGGTTGCCATTTTTGCTGTGATTTAATATGCTTAAAACTGACTTGCTGAAAGGCTTCTTGCCCTGTCTAGGCTACAATAAATCTTCCCCTTTATGTACAAAAGTGGGTGATTATGGTTTGTACTTCAGAGTTTTCTCTGCAGTTTCTAACCTGCCATGATAGAAAACAGATGGAAGATCATCAATATTGTCTGTCGCACGAGATGAGACTCATTTCTAGAGCAATTCAAAATATGCCCCGAAGGAAACCGTAAATAAATGTTTAAGTATTCCAGGGCTCGCAACATGTCCATTATGAGCAAGTGTTCTTAATTTTATAAACAATGCAGAAAATGTGAATAAAGCAAATGGTGTGCCTACGCCTTAAGGGGAGCATATGTGTTCTAGCCCAACGCTTGATCTGCAAAGCAGATTGGAATACTGGAGGAACAAACCTTTGTAGCCCATAGCAGCTTGCTATTCCATTAACCTGTTTAGCAGTTGCGATCGATTCCTGCACAGCTGAATTTTTGCACCAAGTGATTGACCATCTGTGACATCTCTGATGCCGAACGGCAACAAACTTGGGGGCTGTTTTGTAGGAGAGATGAGCAGTTCATTCCAAACTACTAGCGCTGACCATTTACGCAGCACTTTACATATATATTGTACATTCAAATCAGCCCCCTGCCCTCCAGGAGCTTACAATCTAAGGTCCCTAACTCTACATTCTCATATATATATATATAATATATATATATATATATATATATATATATATATATATATAATTAGGGCAGATTTAGACGGTAGCCAATAAACCTTCTACTATATATGCCGGATTTGCAGCAAATTGAAAGTTCCAAGTGAAGCCATTTGCTGTCAAGTGGTTAAATCGCTGAGTTGCCTGAAATTAAAACCTGTGCCATCGGCATTCAGTTTAGTTGCCACCAGTCATTGAGAGCTGGCACAATGGAATGCCCTAATTAGTTTGTGCAATAGCTTCATTATTCACAATTTTTTACTAGGACAGCGGTGGAAACTTGTCTGGTTATTCCATATATTCTGGAAGAAAGTTATTTTGCTTGAAGGATGTCTTAGTATGTGCATTGCTCCTTATGACAGTATTTTGTATTTTTAAACATGTAGTTACTAAAGTTGTCTTAAAACTTGTTGGCCCAGAACTGTTTTTTTTTTTTTTTTTTTTTAACTTACTGTGTAAGTAAATTTTGTCATTCTCTGTTTTGGTTTTGGCATAAAACCAGTTAAGCCGGCTCCTCCATATTTTTCGGTTTCACACGGACAAGGCTAGTAAATAATCTTTTGTATAAGCTGAAGAATGGTGGCATTTCAGAATGCCTCATTTTGAAATGCTAAAAGTTCAGCCATATTAATCGCAAGAAGATAAACAAAAGTGCATAACTTGCACTGGCTTGTCTTGCTCGTAAAATGCCATCAGCATTCTTTAGGGTTGGGTGGGGTTGTGTGAACCTCCTGTATATCAATGCTTATAAATTTTACTTAATGAGGAAAACGCACTCTGTTCAGGTGATAACTGAGCCTCAGTCAAGCTGATGGGAGGGGGGTATACACTTGCTTGAAATTTGAGGGGCGGGAAAAGTTTTATGAGTATTTTTTTTTTTTTTTCCTTTTTTTTTTTTTTTTGTTTTTTTCGTTCGAATACACCCGGTTATTTGAAAAATCTTTGTAAGATTTTTGTAAAAAGAAATTTTGTTTTACAAGATTTTATTTGAAAATTGTTTTGCAAGATTGTTATATTTCTGTATGAATGTATTTTTTATTGGAATAACATAAAAAAAAAAAATTCCTATCAGATTTCTTGTGTCTTGGTTTTTATTTCTTGTTTGTTGCAATATGGTTCAATAACTAATTTTGACATTTCTTTAAAATGTAACAAACCTAATCTATTCTCCCTGTAAGGCCTGATTCACACCTATGCATTTTTAGTGCTTTTTGCATTTTGCAGATTTGCACTAAGTCCATTTAATATGGTTTCCTATGGAACACGTTCTGTAGTGCAAAATGCAAAAAGCACTAAAAATGCATAGGTGTGAATCAGGCCTAAGATCCAGTGGTCTGGTTGTACCCAAATCGATTGATCAACTTGGTACATTCAGCCTGTCCATACATGGTTCGAATCGGCCGAGATTCAGCAGGAACCGGCTGAGATTCGAACAGTCTATGGCTGGCCCTAGGGTGACAATGCTCACTGACTGTACTGTATCTACGGAAGAGAAGACTTGTCACACTAGGCTGGTCTCTTGGTTTGGACTACAAACCAAGAGACTACTTCATTACATAGGAGTAGGTGTCCTGTACAGGGCCTTGAAAAAGTATTCATACCCCTTGAAATTTTCCACATTTTGTCATGTTACAACCAAAAACATAAATGTATTTTATTGGAATTTTATGTTATCGAGCAGGGGTCTCCAAACTACGGCCCTCTAGTTGTTCAGGAACTACAATTCCCATCATGCCTAGTCATGTCTTTGAATGTCCGTGTGTTACAATGCCTCATGGGATATGTAGTTCCGCAACAGCTGGAGGGCCATAGTTTGGAGATCCCTGTTATAGACCAACACAAAGTGGCACATAATTGTGAAGCGAAGGGAAAATGCATAATTGTGAAGCGAAGGGAAAATGATAAATGTTTTACAAATATATAAAAAGTGTGGGGTGCATTTTGTATTCCGCCCCCTTTACTCCTGATACCCCTAACTAAAATCTAGTGGAGCCAATTGCCTTCAGAAGTCACATAAATAGTAAATAGAGTCCACCTGTGTGTAATTTAATCTCAGTATAAATACAACTGTTCTGTGAAGCCCTGAGGTTTGTTAGAGAACCTTAGTGAACAAACAACATAGTGAAGGCCAGGAACACACCAGACAGGTCAGGGATAAAGTTGTGGAGAAGTTTAAAGCAGGGTTAGGTTCTAAAAAAAAAAATATCCCAAGCTTTAAACATCTCACAGAGCACTGTTCAATCCATCATCCAAAAGATGGAAAGAGTATGGCACAACTGCAAATCTACCAAGACATGGCCATCCACTTTAACTGAACAGAGTTGATGGGAAGATGGATGGCCAAATACAGGGAAATCTTAGAAGAAAACCTGCAAAAGACTTGAAAAATTAATTTTAAAAGCGGCGGTCTTCGGGGGCGTGGCCAAGATGGCGATCTGAGAGGACGCAGGATCCGGAGCTCTGCTGAGTGATTACATTTATCCTGACTCCTACCTAACACTACAGCTGCCAAACTCACCTGAAACAAGCCGGATGCCATACCGGACTCGGCGCAGTGGAAAGAAGCTGCATTTTCCACAAGGAGCGGGAGATCTACCGGCTCCCAAGCCCCGACACGTGGCGGGGTCCTCCCCGCGCAGAGGCAACATGGCGTCCCAGACGGAGCCAGAAGACAGGGCCGCGGAAGATCAGGTCGGCTTCCAGGAGGTCATGGCGGCGATCGCCTCTTGTCAGGCAGCCCTGACCAACAAGATCGAGGCGGTACAGATGGAGGTTGGCCTAGTCCGGCAGGACCTGGACAAGCTCCGGTCCCGGGTCTCTGAGGTGGAACACCGTGTGGGGCGGACGGAGGATCAGGTGGGGGAGCACACGGCATCTATCCGATCCCTGCAAACGAAGGTTAAGGCATTGGAGTACAAGGTGGATGATGCCGAGAACCGGAACCGGAGGAATAACCTCCGGATCGTGGGTTTGCCGGAGGGAGTGGAGGGGAAAAACCCTACTCAATTCACAGAGGAGCTGCTACGGGCTGTTCTGCCATCCGCGCAATTCTCCCCCTACTTTACCGTAGAGAGAGCGCACCGGATCCCTCCTGTTCCTGGCCCACCTGGCTCTCACCCCCGCACCATGATTTTCCGGATGCTGAACTTCAGAGACAGGGATGAAACCCTCCGAGCGGCCCGCAGAGAAGGCGAAGTAAAGTATCAGAATACTAAACTAATGTTCTTCCCTGACTACTCCTTGGAGACGCAGAAACAACGAAGATCGTTCGACCAGGTGAAAGCAGAACTAAGATCCCGCAATCTCAAGTATAGTATTCTGTTCCCTGCTAAGTTGAGAGTCCAGCTGGGGGACTCAGTCAAATTCTTCACCTCACCACGTGAAGCGGCAGCTTGGATTGAATCTCTGCCTCCTGTCCGTTAACTATGCTGCTTTGGATATTACACACGATGACTTTGTTTTTTCCGTTCAAGTTGCTATCAGTTACTTTTTTATTTTTAGCTACCTCAGCAGCCGCCAGAGCTAACACCAAGTAAGCCGCCAAACTAAGCACCCCTGTGTCACAACGCTGCTGCTGGATTGAGGGGCTGATGACCTGGACTACCCTGCGTGGATACCATGTGACATGCGGTACAGATTCTCTAAACAGTCCCCCTGGTATTGGCGGTGTCGGTGCCGACGGAGTCAAGATCTACCGACATACTTGTACCCTTGCTTACCCCCGATTGGGACACACGGAAGACCTAGGTATGACAGCTAGGAAGGGGGTACCTGGATTCCAGCATCAGCCGGACGTCGCCACTGCGTGGGTATGTACTGTTGACCCGCTTACTTAGTTATTTAGTCCCCCGCTTGCCTCGCATGGACGCATGTGACATTTTTGTGCGGCCTGGCCCGGGCCTCCCCCCCCCCCCCCCATGCTCCCGGTCCGTGGAGGGGCGATGCTGTCAATCTCCCCTCCGATGCAATACAATGTCTTAGGGAACATGCTCCCGCCTGCTTTAGGGAATCACGGCCCAGACAGTAATTGGGAACATTTAACCGGAGAGCTGGGAGACGGCCTGCGGCGCCAAGGGCTCACACATGGATGCAACTGTGATGGCGGCAACCCCCAGAGATAAACTAGACCAAGGACCCGCCTGGAATGGCGGCACTGGTCACTGTGGAGGCGGCTGCTGAACAAGATGTTTTATACAAGTAACCAAGTTCTGTGCCCCTAGATACAACTAGGAGATAACGTCTGCTTTTCTTTTATATCAGCATCTCTGCTGACCTGCAATAAGATACCTCTCGCCTTGAGCGAATGCCCCTTCTGTTACACGGTTATGGTTGGGAATTTATGGGATCCATACACCCTTCACGTTTTTTGGGGGGTGGGGGAGGGGGGGGTTTGTTGTCCTCATGGTTTGGGGAGACTGGTTTTGTTAATTTTTTATGTTTGGAGTCGCTTGCTGAGAATCTACAAATGTATATACTGCCTGCATTTTGTGCATACAGGCCTATACTGTGGTATTATGTGGGGGATCCTGCTGGGTCTGTGCCGTCTGGATTGGGGAGGGGCCTAGGGACCGAGCTCACATATAACACCCTTAAGTTTAATGGCTAATTTATCTATAGTGTCCTGGAACGTCCGGGGGTTAAACTCCGCAGTTAAGAGGTCCCTAGTATTCAAATATCTCCAAAAATACAACCCTCACATATGTGTTCTCCAAGAAACGCACCTGACAGGGTCGCGAGTGCTTGGCCTAAGGAGGGCATGGGTTGGAACACACCATCACTCAACCTATTCCAACTATGCCAGGGGTGTGAGCATTTTGGTCCATAGGTCCCTTCCTACGCAAATGCTGGACGTGCGGATTGACCCAGGGGGCAGGTATGTAATTATGCATGTTTCAATACATAATAAACCAATGGTACTGGTAGGGGTATACCTCCCCCCCCCCGGCCGACACGCAATTACTGTATGATATCATGCGCACTGTACTAGCATTTAACTTGACAGAGGTATTTTTCTTTGGGGACTTTAACATGGTCCCCTCACAGACGAGGGACAGGCTTCACACAGGGACCCGGCCACCATCAGGGCTGCAGAGCTGGGCGGACACATTCTCTCTCACGGATGTCTGGAGGCATTTCCACCCAGACGGGAGAGAATTCACATGCCACTCTACGTCATATAGGGCCCTCTCTCGCATAGACCTGGCATATGCCTCATCCGGGGCCCTGGGCTATGTAAAAACAGCAAAGCACCTTCCCCGTGGGATCTCTGATCACGCCCCTATACATGTCACCATCTCTCTGGCCCCAAACCCGGGTATGAAGCTGTGGCGACTATCAAGGTTCTGGGCAATTGATGAGAGGTTACAGGAACCAATGGAGGAAGCTATTTGTAATTTTTGGGTTAACAATGGGGATCCAACCAGTGCAGCAATGCAATGGGACACCTTCAAGGCATGGTCAAGGGGAGAATATATCTCTCAGATATCCGCCCTGAAGAGGGAAGCGGCCAAGTCGTTAGAATCCCTGGAAAAGGAGGCAGCTAGAGCCGAGGCCCTCTATATTCAGGATCCCACTGACCCCAACCACGCAAGCTGGCAGAGAACACTTCGTGACCTCTCCACACATAATGTGGAACACACTCATAAGTCCATGCTTTATTCTAAGCAGAAGATTTTTGAGTATGGCAATAAGAATGGGAAACTGTTGGCCTGGATAGCAAGAGGGCAAACGAACACCACACACATAGCCAATATTAAAGACGCACAGGGACGACTGCTGACATCGCCAGAAGACGTTAGTGGTAGATTTTTGGAGTTTTTTAAAGAACTATATACCTCCAGGGCTAATTTTTCCCCTACTGAGCTGCGGGAGTATCTGGAAGGGGTCCCCTTACCGACCCTCTCAACCGAACACAGGGAGGCACTAGATGGCAACATCTCACTGGAGGAGGTACAGGCTGCTATTGGAAGTTTACAAAGTGGGAAAACCCCAGGCGCAGACGGACTCCCCACAGAGTTCTATTCCCAACACACGGAGCTTCTTGCTCCCAAAATGACATCGCTATTTGCGGAAATTGCTAAATCTGAGACTCTCCCGGAGTCCATGGAAGAGGCAATAATTGTATTGATACCCAAACCCGGCAAGGACCCGCAAGAATGTGGTTCATACAGGCCCATTTCGCTGCTCAACGTGGATGCGAAGATCCTAGCTAAGATCTTGGCTACCCGCTTGGCTGGTGTGATCTCCACCCTAATCCACATTGACCAGACCGGGTTTATGCCGGGCAAGGGAACAGATATCAACATTAGACGCCTATTCCTAAACACCTCGATCACTCATGATAACACGGGATCCAGAGTCGTTGCCTCTCTCGATGCCGAGAAGGCATTTGACTCTGTGGAGTGGGGGTATCTGTGGGGGGTTCTTGGGTCCTTCGGATTCGGCCCTGCATTCATCCGCTGGATACAGGTACTGTACAAGGCACCCAGAGCCAGAGTACGAACTAACAACCACGTATCCAACACCTTTATGCTGCGGAGGGGCACCAGACAGGGGTGTCCTCTGTCCCCCAGCCTTTTTGCACTGGCACTGGAGCCCTTGGCTGTCTTGGTCCGAGAGGCCCCGATGGTCAGGGGACTCAGGCTTGGTCAGCTGGAAGAAAAAATCTCTCTATATGCCGACGACACCCTGCTATACCTGAACGACGCTGGCCCATCCCTGGCGGCGGCCCTTGAGCTCTTTGATAGATTTGGCTCATTGTCGGGTATCCGAATCAATTGGACCAAGTCTATATTGTTTCCACTTGATGCGGGGGCCCGCAATACCTCTGTGCCCACTCCATTGCAGTGGGTTACAGAATTTAAATATCTGGGGATCCAGGTCGGCAGGGACAATACACAATACCACACCCTGAATATCACCCCGCAGGTACGCCTTCTTAAAGATAGGTGCCGTGCCTGGTCCAACTTTCCGCTGAATCTCATTGGACGTATAGCCATTCTCAAAATGATTATGCTACCCAAACTCAACTACTACTTTCGAAATAGCCCAATATGGATCCCGCCGGCCACCTTCCGGGAAATGGACAGACATGTCATGTCCTTTTTGTGGAATGGGGCTGTCCCGAGACTTGCGAAACCAGTACTGCAACTACCAACACAGCTGGGGGGGCTGGCCCTCCCCAATTTACAGGTTTATTACTGGGCGGCAATGCTAGTTACGACGCACTGGTGGTTTGGGGCGAGACGCTCTAACGCGGCGGTTTGCCTAGAGGCAACGGCTCTGGGCTCATTACAGGATCTACAAAACCTAGTGTATAGAGGTAATCGGGCCTATGAGGATCTGCCAGGCCCCACCAGGGCAACTGCCAGGGTATGGGTAAGGGCCAGACGCAGGTTTGCTCAACCACATTGTTGGTCCCCGGCCAACCCACTATGGGGAAACCCGAATCTACCGCACCTGCGGTCGGTACCCGATCCGCAGGTGTGGGCAAGATTCAACATCAAAACGCTGGGGGACGTTATACACTCGGGTGACCTGTTATCGTTTCCCCAACTGACTGCCAAATTTGATCTACCGGGATGGATGTACTTCCGCTATGTCCAGCTGCGGCACGCTGTCAGGGCTCAGTTCCCTGGCCCTCTGGTGTTGCGGCTGGACCCGGTGGAGGACCTATTGACAGACGACAATCTCGGGAAACCCCTGTCCCTACTATATAGTACCCTACTGCCTAAAGACCTCCCCAGAATGGACAGACTCTGGGAACATTGGAAGAGAGATATACCTACATTAGAGAGGGAGGACTGGGAGGATTGCTTGGAGCAAGGCCCAAAATTAGTCATAGCAGCAAGTGACAAGCTTATCCAAACAAAATTTCTTCACAGGGTGTACTTCACCCCAGAGCGCATGGCTAGGATGTACCCTGATAGGGACCCCCAATGCCCACGCTGCAAGGTTCACCCGGGTACCTACTTACATATGTTCTGGGACTGTCCTGAGCTGTCCGCATATTGGACGGATATCTTTGACCAATTGAATGTACGCCTGGAGCTTGCGGTTGTCAGATCTCCAGAGATAGCCTTACTAGGAATACATGACGATGATCAGCGCTCACATCATACCAAACTGTTGATATCTTACCTCCTTTTTTACGCCAAAAAAGAAATACTCTGTCAATGGACCTCACCATCTCCCCCTGTGGTTGCTACATGGGAGGCTAAGGTTAACGCTGCACTTCCCCTATATAAAATAACATACACTAACAGAGGATGTCCGTGGAAATACGACAAGGTGTGGTTGCCATGGACATCGTTTTGAGGGGAACAGGGGGAAGCCAGGGACCCTTTGCCCTCTCCGCTCACCTCCTCTCTATGGTCCCCTTACACCTGTGAACAATAACAGTAGCAGCCGTATGTGAGGAGGGCCCCTCTCCGCACCTCTCCCCCCCCCCCCCCCCCCTCCCTCTCCTCTTCCCTCCTTCCCCTGGCCTTTGGCCTGCTCCCCAACCCACCCTCTACCCCCCCTACTATACCCGCACCCCACTGCACCCCCCTCTCCCTTCCCTCTCCTCGTCTCTCCCCTCCCCTGCATACCTCACACTATCCCCTCTACTGGGACACATATAGTATAAGCTGGTGTTGAAATTGAATGAGTAATTCCATGCAGTGACTAGTTAAATAACATATCCTGATTTCTTTGTTTCTGTCATCCACATAGCAAGGCCTGATGCTAAGTTCTGTATGTGCTGACTGTATTTATTGCTCAAATGTACGTTGTATTGACTTATGATGTACAACTTTTTCTCAAATAAAGCACTCCTGTTTGTTAAAAAAAATTTTGGCTGTATACCTGCTGACCATCTGTGGCCAATCGCAGCGCAGAGATCTGTGCGACTGTAAACACAGCAAACAGATTCTAGCTGGATCGCTCCCTGCTTTCAGTTACCGTTCTGTAAGTAAAATCAGCAAACATACATTTGTTAGACACGCGGTTAACCCCATTAATTGCCCTCCTGTCACTCAGCCAGTGTCATTAGTACAGTATTGTTACTGATCACGGCATTTGTGTGATTGGTGACGTGAGTGTCAGTGCCAGGTGGGCCGTCGCACTATAAATCGATGATCGCTGCCATTACTAGCACAGTGTCTAGATCAGTATCTTGATCATGATCAGAACTATACTAGTGTCCCCAAAAAGGCATGTAGCGGAATACATTGTAGACATGTGTGATTAGTTTCGTACGAATCGAAAATTCGTACGAATTTCCGTAAATTTGTACATTCGGGAGGATCTGAAATACGAATTGCTATGCTTCCGAATTTTGTACGAAATACGAAATTTCGTTTACGAATTTCGGATCCAAATTACGTTACAACGGAAATGTGACTGGTGTTTTGTTGACCAATCAGAGGCTTTCTTCTGCTGCTGAGTGAGGGTTGGGAAAATTACCTTTTTTAATATGGGAGTGGGAGACTGGTACTGGTAGTCGATGGGAGATTCGGAATCGGACAAAATAAGAATGTTCGTTAATTATGATTATTCGATATAATGAAGTTAAAAACCCAGGAAGTCAGCACAGCACAGGGATGGTGGGAGCCCCTCATAATGATAAATTCATCATAACGAACGTTCGTAATTGTTACGAAAAGTTAACGAACCTAACGAAAATTAGTATTTCGTAGGAATTCAAATTTAATTTCGGTCACGAAATACTAATTAATTCTAATACGGAACGGAACGAAACACAACTAATTTATTGACGGCACACACGTGTCTACATTGTGGCCTGAATTTAAGAAGAAATTTGATTTGAATGTACATGTTTTATAATAGAATGTAGAAAATATTGGTTTTTCAAACTTTTCTGTATTTTTTCAGTTATATAATAATAAAGAAAACTAGTGGTGTTAAAGCTGAATTTCTAGCTTAGTTAAATGATTAAAGTGAATAACGCGTTTAAACCTTTGTCTGTATAAGATTATAAACGTACGATAACAGTGCGAAAAGGATAAACAATTACAATTTATTTATATAGTAAAGAAACATAATAAAGAATTATTTTAGATTACCCAACATAGTATAGAGATGTTATAAATGCCATGTGTTTACAAAGATAGCCAGTTAATGCAGAAAGGGGATATAATTACAATGGACATACACAGGCTGTTACTTAAATCTTAGGCAATTTCTTAATATAAAAGAATAGTAGGGAAGAGTAAAAAGAGATAAGGGAATACATTACACTTCCATCCGTTGATATGGGAATCCAGAGAGAGAGAGAGAGAGAGAGAGAGAGAGAGAGAGAGAGAGAGAGGGGGAGAGAGACATAAGGGAATACATTACACAGGCAGCTTACATGTCCAGACCATCAGGCTAAGAGACTGGAGCATCCAGCTCTACACTTATTTATATGCCAAAAATGTCCCTCCTCCAGTCTCAATGTTCATTGGTTGAGTTGCCTAGGCAACAAGGCATGCTTCCCACACTAGCCTTGGTGATTCACACCCATCAGCCCCTTTTGATATAACATAAATTAGCATGTCAAAAGGGACAAGTGAGCTACTAGGCAGATACCAGACCCCTCTTACTTAATGTTCTAATAAACCATACACATACACACACACAAAAGTCCCTTAGCTAAATTAACCCTTAACAGAAACAAACTACCAGCTAAAATCATATACACCTCCCCGCACATACATCTCCATAAATATATATAAATATATATACACATGTATATATATATACATGCACATATATATACATCCGATGGGGCATGGCAATCCAATTCCATTTTAAATATTCAAAATCTCCAACACAGTGGTGATTAAATGCCACCAAAAGAAAGCTCTATCTGTGTGAAAAAAAATGATATAAATATCAATTGGGTACAGTATTGCATGACCAAGAAATTGCCAGTTAAAGTTGTGCAATGCTGAATAGCAAAAAATGCCCTGGTCATGAAGGGGGTAAAACCTTCCGGAGGTCAAGTGGTTAAAGTGGAGCACAACAAACCTCGCAGCAGTCTGCTCCCTTCTGTGGCAAAATGAACACGCTCTTCATCAACTCCATATAATGTTTAGTGCTTGAGGTTCAAATGCAGAAATATTGTATCAGGTTGGTATAGTTCCTAAACCACCATCAGTTCTTTTCATTACTATAGAAAAAAGTTAATACTAAAATGATTATAAATGGTGCTATAACCACACATTATTGAAAGATCTGTTCATTGATATTGTAAGGCCGGTCATACGCGGTTCAAGTCTCGGCCACTTCAGCAGGAACCAGCCAAGATTCAAACCAATAATGGGCAGACTGAATATACCAAGTTGATCGATCAACTTGGATACAAGCCTGCCGGACTCTCTTGCGATTATTGCTAGCGGCTGCTATAGCCACTAATGATAATCACTGTGTTTTTCTGGGGGGCGGCTTACCCCACTGGAAGCAGACAGTTTTTCGGCAGGAGGGATTCCCCTGTTATCACTCTGTGTTGATGGGAGAATCATGCAAATTTCTTTCCTGCAACCCGTTGTGTATGGCCAGCCTAAAGCCGCGTACACACGATCGGACTTTCGGATAGGAAATGTGTGATGACAGGCTGTTGGCAAAAAAATCAGTGTGTATGATCCATCGGACAATTGTCGGATTTTCCGCAGACAAATGTTGGCTAGCAGGTTATAAATTTGTCCGCGGACAAATGTGTGTTGGTCGGATTTTTGTTTGTGTACAACGTCACATGACCGCGCAATTGCTAAATAAAGCGACGCAATGCCATCGCAAAAAATGGCCTGGTGATTAAGGCTGGATTCACACCTAGGCATTTTTAGTGCTTTTTGCATTTTGCAGATTTGCACTACCAAACGTGTTCCATTGGAAACCATGTACAATGGACTGTAGGGCAAATCTGCAAAATGCAAAAAACACTAAAACTGCAAAGGTGTGAATCCAGCCTTAGGGGGCAAATCCTTCTGGGGCTGAAGTGGTTAAAGGGGTGTTTCAGCTAAAAAAAAATTTTTTTAAAAGTCAGCAGCTAAAAAAAAAGTAGCTGCTGACTTTTAATAAGTACACTTAAGCCTCATACACACGATCGGACCGTGGACCAACTTTCCCGTGGATTTTTGTCCAAAGGGCATTGGCCCCAAGTTGGTATTGCATACACATGATCGGACTTTTTAGGCAACAAACATGAACGTAGTGACGTTTCAACGTACTGACGACACTTCAAAAGAGGACATTCGAATACTCCAGCGCCACCTTTGGTCAACTTCTATATTGTTGTCTGATCTTTTGCATTGGTTCTGAGCATGCGTGTTTGTACTTTGTACAAAAGTCCATTGGTTTTGTGTACACACGGTCGGACTTTGGTCCATCGGACTTTTGTTGGCAGAAAGTTGGTCCGTTCGCACAGCCAACAAAAGTCTGATGAAACCTGGAAAAAGTTGGTCCGATGGAGCGTACACACAGTCAGATGTTGGTCCATACCAGCTAATTTGCATGTTGGTTGTCAAAAAGTCTGATCGTGTGTACGGGCCTTTACACTTACCCTTAAGGGAAACAGGCAGCGAAGACTACGGCTTCGCTGCCCGTTTCCTACTGCGCATGTGCGAGTCGTCGCGCGGCACATTTTGTGAACGGGGAACGCGATGTGTTGTGGGACAAACAGTTCCCATAACACACCGCGCCCCATTCACTAGAAGATGGCGCTAGGAGCAGAAGACAGAACAGCTCCGCGGAACAGGAAGAGGCATATTAGGACGATCTGCCTAGCAACAGCCATTTCTGGTAAGTAAAAAAAAAAAACATTTATTTTCTTTTCATTTTATATTTTTATTAACATTTTTATCAAGTTTTTTTTTTTTTTCAGGGTGGCCCTCCACTTTAAGCTTTGACAAAAAAAAATAAAAAATCTGATTGGTTTCTATGCACAGCTGCAGCAGATTTAGCTTTCTCCAGTTTTACTAAATCTTATATGAAATTACTTTTGAGCTTTGGCAGGATCAACAAGTATTTATGCACTTATCAATTAGATATAACAAAACATTGTCTATGAAATATTAAACAGACCAAATGGCTCTATAAGAGAAGCTCATTGTTAGAGTTTTACATACACGTATAGTATGTATGGATATGCTGGATGTCCACTAACAGACCTTTCAATCTGTTCATGGTAATAGTGGACAGGAACTGTGTAAATCACCTTTGCAGGCTTCTCAGCATTTGCTGGTCTCTTAACCCCTGCAGTGTCATAAATTCTCAAACTATACTTGCCATTTGGTCTCATGTAACGGTGCCCTGTGGGCTTATCTACACGAGTGACTTAAAAAACAGTTTGTGCCTCTCGGCATTCTAAATTTGGTCCATGCATTCTGCTAATGCAGTATGCTAACTTTCTATAAATATATATAGTGGGGAGCTGAGAACCTGTGAATCTGAAACCTCCAGAAGGAGCCAAGAACTTGGTAAAAAAAAAAAAAAAACGAAGGTTTCATGGCATTCATGTTTCGATCCCAAGATGTGCTGCTATATGAAACCAGCAAATATCCCTCATGGCGTATACTGCAAGGCTGCCCACGGACAGCTGGATCAAAGCAAGTGTCTTAGTGATGGCCCTGATGTCGATCATTGCTTGTGATTATCAGGGCACTTCTGTGCTAGAAGAAAAGCCTCTGGCGGTAGAAATGGCTCATTATTACACAGTGAGATGATCCAGAGATGGTGAAGGAGAAAAGGGTTAGATCCTCGCCATGGAATGGATTGCCTGAGGATGGCCAGATATTTCTTCCAGCCTGTCTGCGAGATATCTGTCCATCTATGGTTAACCCAAAACTGTATGTAAAAGCCATGGACTGATCTGAAATGCTTTTGCACTTTTTTTTATTAAGGTTTTGATGCACTCCATTCTATAGCATGAAATACTACATAATTCTGAGGCTGCATTCACACCTCGGCATTTTGAATTGCAGGCAGGTTTGCCACGATTCTGCCCCCGATTTCAAAACGCCCAGGTGTGAATGACAAATCGCAGAATGCACTATTGAGATGGCCTTCATTCATAAATCGAGTTGCAATCGCAGCATTCCACATCGCGTGAAGCATGTCACCCCCAAGAAGCTTTTTTTTGGTTGACAAGCTTTACGCAATGCGGTTTGCTGCGATTGCAGCACAATATATCATGGCAAAGCCGCGCCATGACTTTAAGTGCCATTCAAATGAACTGCGTTCTGCAATCTGTCATTCACACATGGGTGTTTTAAAATCATGGGCAAAATCGTGGCAAATTTGCCTGCAATAAAAAACAGGGAGGTGTGAATGCAGCCTAAGTCATAACAATTTCTTTTGCAGGCCCTGTGTCTGTAAATCCAGTTGAAAGGAGAACTCCAAGAAAAATGGATGTACTATTAAAAAAATAAAGATGTTTGAAGCAGAACCAAACACATTTATTTACAGTGGAACTTCACTCTTCCAATGAACATATTTTTAATCCTCATGCTACTAGCATTAGTAAATAGATGGGAAAGTATATTATATTATTTACTTGTTTTAAACTTTTTTTCTTTTTACATTTCTTAAGTTACTTCCTGTTTTCTTGCCCAGGTAATGATGGCATACATGCCAGGAGCCTTCAGGAGGGGAGGAGAGGAGGAGGGTTTTTCTCAGCTAAGCACTCTATCATGCATACACGCTTGAGCTAAGGGCAGATGGACTCCAGGAAGTAAATGCTACATGAATCACTTGCCCTTACTCAAGATGGCAATGTCTAGAAATGATAGGGGGGTGTTTTTCAAAGCAATTTCTCAACAAAATAAAACAGAGACATGGATAAATGGGGGAATTTGCTTTGAATATTGAAAATTAATTCAATAGGGTTTTTGGTTTGTGGTGTTCAGATGCAGTGAAGATCCACCTCAACTGTTTCTCAAAACAGTTACATTCAGTTATTCATGCAATGAATAATAACTATTACAGTTGCATGTGCTCTCAACTGAACTGTCAAGCCATCATATGGCTAGTGACATGGTCACATGTCCAGTACCATGGAAACTGCAGATCAGGCCGAGGCTAAGATGGCAGCTTCCTTGGCTCTTAAATGAGAAGTATTTTTTTATTATTTCAGATTAATACTTACCTAGGTGGATGCAGCATTGGTCTGATGCTGCATCTGTCCACCGGTGATCAAACACCGCTGATGACTCGGTTTTCACAGCTCCGTGAGCAGAGAGCTGCAGACTGTCAGTCACAGCTCTCCGCTCTGCCCCCCCCCCCCACACTCATTGGAGTACTGAGCTGTGGAGGGGGTGGAGTGGGCCGTCTCAGCCTCTCAGTGTGTTCCATTGTCAGGACTTGCATTGTTGGGATGATGCGTTGCCTGGACTGATATCCATGACGTCAGTAGAGAGCGGACTTCAGTCACAGGATTGCCAAACGAACTGCACTCTTGTGATCCATAGGAGAAGCCCAGCCAAACGAGCTTTGGCTGGACTTCTCCTTTAAGCCTTGTACACACTAATATTTTTTTTTTTGGTTCAACCAAAAAAAAAATGACAGCTCCGGTCGGAGCCGCTGTAAGCTGTTGTGTTCTGGTAGGGGGACGCTCCACCCCCCACCAGAACGTTCCGATCAGCCATTTGCTGAGAGCGCTGATCAGGAGTTGGTTGGCTGCAGGTTTTCCAGCATGCTCGTCAGATAGAAGCTGGCCAAATGATGGCTTCTGTCGAACCGGCTGTCATACACACAGGCTGAATGTCAGATGGTTTTTATTGAACTGGCCAATGTTGCCCGGCATTTGGCTCGTGTGTACTAGGCTTTAAGGATAGGTCCAGGTTGTGTCATGTTTCTTCACACTGTAATAAGGTTCCGGATACTCTATCTGATGATTTTTATACTAACCATTCTCTTTAAAGTGGAAGTGAGCCATCACGGGCCTCCAGGAGCAATTGCCCTAATGTGGAAGTATGCATAGCAGACATTCACTCTACAGAGAACTTGCCTCTTCGTTGACCCTCATCCAGTGTTGGAGGTACTCATTTCCCATCCCATCCACTGCCATGCTTTTTCTTAGTTCTTCTCATCTACACATACTTTATTCAGGCATTGGGCATCTACTGATGAAGTAAATCCAGTACATGCCATCTGGAGTAACATTGACAGATGCAAAAAAAAGTACACTAAATTAAACATGCACAGCAGGCAATTTACAATTAGAAGAAAATTGCTAGCATGCCGATGGAGTCTTTTTGGCAGAATACAAAAAGAGAGACATATAGTCTATTCTGCCAAAAATGTTACCTGCCAGCAATACAAAGGGGGAGAATTCAGTTCAGAACTTGTATACATGGCAATCTTTTGGTTCTGCTAGTCAGATAAGAGATAGAACATGTGTTGCTGCTAGGTGGATGTGGGGAAGGCACTGTTAGTAATGAGCCGATCGATCATACCTGGTTTGGTTCGTGGGAATTTCACTGAACAATGTCAAAGTTTGAATGTAAATCTAAACTCCATTGAATGCAATGTCAACAGAATTTTCAAAATTGATTTTTAGAGCTAATAAGCAAGAGATAGTGAAACAAAAGGCATGGGTTGCTGGACACTGCCAGAGGAATATGTACAAATGAAAAGAAGCGAGAAAGTACTTTCAAGCAACTTAAAGGGCAAAGTTGAAAATAAACAAATTCTTTAAATAACACGTTTGGGGGTGCCTTAAAGTTGCCTGCAGTTTTACAGAACAGTATGATTTTTTTGGGACAGCATCAGCAATACCTATGCCTCCTGCTGTTGCCAAAAGCCAATCAGGAGATCAGAAGTCCCCGATAAGGCAAGGCTCTTGTGGACATCGCTGGATCTAGAGGGGGCTCAGGTAAGTATTAGGGGGGCTGAGGGAGGGAGGGGGGAGCTGCTGCACACAGGTTTTTTACCTTCATGCATAGAAAGCATAAAGATAAAAAACCTTGTGCCTTTACAACCACTTTAAGCCTAGTACACATGGACTGGTTCAATAAAACCATCTTACATTTGGCCTGTGTGTATGGCAGCCAGCCCGACAGAAGCCAGGTGTTCAGCTGGTTTCTGTTGGATGAGCATGGTGGAAAACCAGCAGCCGATCGGCTCCCGATCAGTGCTCTCCAGAAAGCGCTGTACAGGCATACCCCACTTTTAAGTAAACAATGGGGTTTATTTACTAAAGCTGGAAAGTGCAAAACCAGGCTCACTTCTGCATAGAAACCAATGAGCTTCTAACCTCGGCTTGTTCAATTAAGTTTTGGTAATAAAACATGGAAGCTCATTGGTTTTTATGCAGAAGTGAGCCTGGTTTTGCACTTTCCAGCTTTAGTAAATAAACCCCATTGTGTACTTAAAAGTGGGGTATGCCTGTACTAACATTGGATTGTTAGTACGGCGGCTCCGATGTGAGCTGTCAGTTTTGTTTTGTTAAACCTGCTAGGTTGAACGAAAAATAACTAGTGGTGAGTACCAGGCTTAACACACAGCAGCAGCAACCCAATATGATTGATTCGCACACAAAAACAGGCAAATAGGCTGTTCACTTTCCAAGGGAAGTAGCTGGGATATTCTTCCCAGAGCTTACTGAATGTGGTGTAATTTCACTGGGAAGAATATCCTTGCAAAGTGAAAAGTCTATTTGCCTTAAGCAAATCCACCCCAATAGATCTAAAATCTATTGAAGGGTGCACACTTGGAAAATAATAAAACTAAGGCCACTACCTTTGTATCAATTGCAAAGCAGTGGCAAACCAAGTTTGATAGCATAACTTGTGATCTGCTTTTCAGTACCAAACTAGTGTCTACAAACGTTAATAAAATGTCAACACAGCATGCACCAAAAACTGCAAACCCACATTCCAGACAAGTGCCACTTGTTATGCTGAAATAAAAAAAATGCAATGGCCTGTTGCAGAGACTGTAGCCAGACATATAGCACAGTGGCTGAAGAGTATGTAAGCAACTTGATTAAGCACTGGGCAATATTGTAAAAGAGAGCGATGAGTAATTTTTTAACAAGAAATTATTGTGTGTACTAATAAGTGTGTTATTTCAAAGACATTGTATAGATTTGCTGCACATGATGTAAGCAGATTTGCTAGAAGTTTGCAATCCATTTTGCTATGGTGCAACTTCAGAGGGAGAGGTCAAGCAGATTTTATCTGGCAGTAAAAAATTGGTGTGTTTTTCTGAGACAGAAAATTGTAAAGATTTGCAGTACAGCTTTTAATCCTATTTTGATAGGCTGCTATTTCAGGGGGGGGGGAGAGCAAGAAGATTTCATTGTAAAATATAAAATTGTGTCTTTTCTCAGACAGAAGGCAGAACAGTTTTACAGATTTGCTACATAGCTTTTAAATATTTTTTAAAAGAATGCTATTTTAGAAAGAGAGCAAGCTGATTTCATCTTGAATTAAAAAATGAGTGTCTTCTTTTGAGACTGAAAAAACCGGTGTCTTTTTTCTGAAACTGAAGACAGAAAAACCTACATATTTGCAGTGCAGCTTTTAACCCTTTTTGATAGACTGGTAGGGGGAGAACAAAAACAAAACAAAAAAATTGACAGATTTGCAGTAAAGAATGTACTCCTCTTTTGTTTGGATGCAATTTCAGAGGAAGAGATAAGGCAGATTTCATCAGGAAATAATTCCAAATTCTTATTCCGCACCACCTGCAGAAATATTTGGTGTGGCACCTTGCAAGTGCTGTAGCAATGGACTACAGTTGTAGAAGCAGGATGAGATGGTAAATCTACTAGGCCTACAGTAGTGACAGGAGGTGGCTATGGTGTCAGGCCAGCAGCTGTAGAAGAATCTGTTAATGATGGCAGGATGAGCTTATAGTGGCAGAAGGTGGTAATGGTGGCAGGCGACTGTATTTGTTACAGGCCTGTAGCATTGAAGGGAGATGCTTAGGCTGCACTGTATAATAAAGTTAGTGGGGACAGACCTATGCCAAAATGTTATTGTTAGCATTGGCAGCAGGGGCATGATACTCATTATTGATCCAGGACAGATTTGTTTTTACAAAAGTGAGTTGCTCAACTCTTTTTTTCTGTCATAAAAGCCCTTGCTGTGCTAAATGCACATTCTGAAAGCACACTGGCTGCAGGGTAGCCCAGCAGCTTGATTGTATTCTGGGAAAGCGCCAACCAGTGATCCATCCTTGTTACCCAATATTCAAGAGCATTGTGCGTTTAGTGGGTGTCAGCATCCACCTTTGACCCCATATACTCATATACTATGGATCAGAATGACTTCAAGCCTCACTTAGACAGCCATGACCACCACTGTTCCTTCTTTCACCAACAGGAGATTCCAAGCCAGGTTCGCCTAAAAAGCCCTGCAAGACTCTGGAAAGGGAGTTAAGAGGTTCCTCTGCATCTTGAACTTAGATTTATTACTTGATCTGTGAAAGCAAGATGAGCTATGCCAGGGCGGTTAATCAGCACTGGCCCCTCTCGTTTATGGCCTGAATTCTATGGTCCTTTTGCGGACACTGGAACATAAATTAACTCATCCACCACAAAATTCTGGAGGCATAGGAACCTGAATCTCCTGCACAGACATTTAACTCCTGAGGTTTGGAATTGTTGAAATGTACCCCTGGATGCCTATCCTGTATCTTCAATGCCAGCACTGAAACTCTCCTCCTCATGCTCCTATGCCTGGTGCAGCCTGACAGGGACTGAATCAGGATAAAGCGGGCCTGAAACACAAAGAAATTCCCTTTGTTTCTGCTACTGTGACTTCAGTGCACAGTCTTTTACACCATGCAGTGTGTGCTCTAGCAGACATTACACAAGGATTGTGTTGCTGATGCCCACATTGTCACTGCACACCTTTCTGGTTGCCTCTTCAAATGGTGACAAAATGGTACATAGAATAAACAGCCATTAAGGGGAAAAAAAAGCATATCCCCTAAGCTTGTCCTCATGTCAGAATAAATGGGGAAAAAAACCGCGCTAATCTGTGGATATCATGCAAGAGCTGCCAACAAACTAAACAAACAAAGTCACAATGCATACAAATCAAAAATTGTAGCGCTAATGCATGTAGAGGAGTGCATGTGTGTCACGACACTCTGAGAGCAAGAATATTGATATATATATATACACCATATGTAAATGATGAACTCAAAATAGAAACACAATGTTATAAATAAAGTTCATGTGGTGAGAACATCAGAAAATTGATCCTTCTGGTCTGTTCAAACGAAACCAACTGAAAACATATGTTTGACTGATGTCACTGTACGGCATAGGTACTCTTACCGGAAAAGTTGGATGTGTGTACCGTACGGCATCCACATCAAACAGGCTTATAGATGAAGATACTGCAGGCTAGGACTCCAACAATTTAAGAACTGGGTACTGGATCGATCAGCAGCGATGGATGAACTCGACATACGATCGTCCGCGATGGACGATCGTATGTCGAGTTCATCCATCGCTGCTGATCGATCCAGTACCCAGTTCTTAAATTGTTGGAGTCCTAGCCTGCAGTATCTTCATCTATAAGCCTGTTTGATGTGGATGCCGTACGGTACACACATCCAACTTTTCCGGTAAGAGTACCTATGCCGTACAGTGACATCAGTCAAACATATGTTTTCAGTTGGTTTCGTTTGAACAGACCAGAAGGATCAATTTTCTGATGTTCTCACCACATGAACTTTATTTATAACATTGTGTTTCTATTTTGAGTTCATCATTTACATATGGTGTATATATATATATCAATATTCTTGCTCTCAGAGTGTCGTGACACACATGCACTCCTCTACATGCATTAGCGCTACAATTTTTGATTTGTCCTCATGTCATACTTGCACAATTGTTGAAGTCAACTTATGCAAATGCAGGACCAAGGTGGAGTTCCAGCGTGTGGGTGTATCGCATATCAGGCGGTTTGCAGGAGATTTGACTTGTCACTGAATGTCAGTTAGCTTAACACTGGCTAGGTATGATCGTCTGAAGTGGCTATACTCTCTACTCTCTTCTGGCCTGCCTCAGAAGTTTATGGATGCCAGTGTACCTAACTAGGAACCTCTGCACTACCAGGTTGAGGACATGTGGCAGGCAAGGCACATGTGTAAACTTTCCCTGGCAGCAATTTGGCGTAGTTGCCTACGTCTTACAATTCCTATATGTTATTTGAGTGATGAACTTGGTGAACCAGCTCTCTACATCTTTGCAAAAATAGTAAGGGTATCTGGCCATTTGGGCTCCTGTGGACTTTAAGCTGGCACCTCAAACTATTTTACACTTCTTTTCCAAAGGAAAGCCTTGCTTCAGTGGAGATGGGGAGAAGATGACCTAGTGAAGATTCTAAACAGTTTTGATAGCTTTTTGTTCACAGAGGCAAATAATACTAATGGGCCACAGCTGTTGAATAATGTATGTAGTGTTCCTATCATATAAATGCTGGCAAATCCCATCTATAAAGCAAAACATAAATATCTACTTAGTAGCCTTGGTTCCATAATGAAATAATTCACAAATGTATGCTTCTCTTCTATCCACAAACCAGACTTCAATACACTATTAAATGAGTGGCAATCTATGAACCAGTGTAAGGGGAATATTATTACTCCAGAAAATATGACAATCACCAAACACTAACTGCAGGTGAATCTTCCTGGGATGTGTTTTAAATAACAGTGCTTGATTCCCTGCCAGCAGAAAAAAAAGAAATAAAATAAAATATATATATATATATATATATATATATATATATATATATATATATACACAGCAAATAACATTTGGAGTTACATTCTTTGCCAGATGCTGAGAAATATACACTGTATTTCACATCAGCAGCAGGCAGTGTATTATTATTATTATACAGGATTTCGAAAAAACGCCAACAGTTTGCGCAGCGTTTTACAACATGAGGGCAGACAGTACAATTACAATACAATTCAATACAGGAAGAATCAGATGGTCCTGCTCGTTAGAGCTTACAATCTAGGAGGGAGGGTCAAGTGAAACAAAGGTTACTGATATTGTAGTGGACAATCTAATGGAGAAAATAAAAGTACAGTTGTTAGGTGTGGGCAGGATAGGCATACAATCAGAAGAAAACTGCTAGCCTACAGGTGGAGGATTTTTGGTAGGTTAAAAACCTATAACCCTAAAAAATATATACTAATATATATATATATATATATATATATATATATATATATATATATATATATATATATATATATATATATATATATATATATATATACATTTATAAATTCATTTATTTATTTATATTCAAAAGCATTCCGCCCAGCCCAGGATGAATATCTAGTAACATCTGTATACAGTGCCTTGCAAAAGTATTCGGCCCCCTTGAACTTTTCAACCTTTTGCCACATTTCAGGCTTCAAACATAAAGATATAAAATTTAAATTTTTTGTGAAGAATCACCAACAAGTGGGGCACAATTGTGAAGTGGAACGAAATCTATTGGATATTTTAAACTTTTTTAGCAAATAAAAAACTGAAAAGTGGTGCGTGCAAAATTATTCGGCCCCTTTACTTTCAGTGCAGCAAACTCACTCCAGAAGTTCAGCGAGGATCTCTGAATGATCCAATGTTGTCCTAAATGACTGATGGTGATAAATAGAATCCACCTGTGTGTAATCAAGTGTCTGTATAAATGCACCTGCTCTGTGATAGTCTCAGGGTTCTGTTGAAAGCGCAGAGAGCATCATGAAGACCAAGGAACACACCAGGCAGGTCCGTAATACTGTTGTGGAGAAGTTTAAAGCCGGATTTGGATACAAAAAGATTTCCCAAGCTTTAAACATCCCAAGGAGCACTGTGCAAGCAATCACTTTGAAATGGAAGGAGTATCAGACCACTGCAAATCTACCAAGACCTGGCTGTCCCTCTAAACTTTCAGCTTAGACAAGGAGAAGACTGATCAGAGATGCAGCCAAGAGGCCCATGATCACTCTGGATGAACTGCAGAGAACTACAGCTGAGGTGGGAGAGTCTGTCCATAGGACAACAATCAGTCGTACACTGCACAAATCTGGCCTTTATGGAAGAGTGGCAAGAAGAAAGCCATTTCTCAAAGATATCCATAAAAAGTCTCGTCTAAAGTTTGCCACAAGCCACCTGGGAGACACACCAAACATGTGGAAGAAGGTGCTCTGGTCCGATGAAACCAAAATCTAACTTTTTGCCCACAATCCAAAACGATATGTTTGGCGTAAAAGCAACACAGCTCATCACCCTCAACACACCATCCCCACTGTCAAACATGGTGGTGGCAGCATCATGGTTTGGGCCTGCTTTTTTTCAGCAGGGACAGGGAAGATGGTTAAAATTGAGGGGAAGATGGATGCAGCCAAATACAGGACCATTCTGGATGAAAACCTGTTGGAGTCTGCAAAAGACCTGAAAGTGGGACGGAGATTTATCTTCCAACAAGACAATGATCCCAAACATACAGCAAAATCTACAAAGGAATGGTTCACAAATAAACGTATCCAGGTGTTAGAATGGCCAAGTCAAAGTCCAGACCTGAATCCAATCGAGAATCTGTGGAAAGAGCTGAAAACTGCTGTTCACAAACGCTCTCCATCCAACCTCACTGAGCTCAAGCTGTTTTGCAAGGAAGAATGGGCAAGAATTTCAGTCTCTCGATGTGCAAAACTGATAGAGACATACCCCAAGCAACTTGCAGCTGTAATCGCAGCAAAAGGTGGCTCTACAAAGTATTAACGCAAGGGGGCCGAATAATTTTGCACGCACGACTTTTCATTTTTTTATTAGTTAAAAAAGTTTCAAAAATCCAATAGATTTCGTTCCACTTCACAATTGTGTCCCACTTGTTGGTGATTCTTCACAAAAAATAAAAATTTTATATCTTTATGTTTGAAGCCTGAAATGTGGCAAAAGGTTGAAAAGTTCAAGGGGGCCGAATACTTTCGCAAGGCACTGTATGTATACAGTACATGTACCTGTCGATGTAAAACATGTGACCACCTGTTATGAACAACTATGGTTTAATATACCTTCCCTAAGTGGTTGGTTGTGACAGTTATCTCCCACCAAAGCAGTGTTGTGTAATTGCTTCCTTCTCATTAAAATATGTGTCTGCCCTGAAGTAATAAATAGAGTTAATGCAGCTTATCACTATGAAAACGTTTTTGCTTTTACCTCGGGTAAGATAGCAGCTCATGAAACTGCATGGAGTTGCTGGATCGGAAAACCACAGAAAACATAACCTAATGATCTACCCCGGTGGTTAAACCCAAATGTGCATTATTGTCCTGTGGTGTTAGTTTGAATGTTTTTCTTTTATAATATGTTATTTTGTATGCGGTTATGCATTTACTGCACAATTACAATATTGTATAGCTATAAACAGAAAGTGTTATTCCCCTTTTAAGCATGTACATATGGTCAATGTATCCTTCTTGATAGTTCTGTGATATCTCATTGCAAAAGTCTCAATACCTGTATTTTGTGTCCAGATAAGCCTTCACAATATTGGACCTGTAAAAATACTGTTATGTACTGTGCCCATTTACGCTTCAATAAAAACTATTTGAAAGCAAATATGTGTCTGCCCAATACTGTCAAGGGCCAAAGTTAGAGCATGGTGGACCACTATATTTGTATTAGTGAACTAATTTTATTTGTATTAGTGAACTAATTTTCTTTGAGCACTCAATTTCACCCATTTTTTTATATAGTTTTGAGGTTGCTATGCATATCATACTTGCCATTATATTTGTTATTTTTGTGCACTTTATATTGAATTATCATTTAGAGTTTTAGAGTTTAAGCACTGCTCTTTATTTTTTTCCTATGGACCACTACATTGCATTTCGTAGCTTGCATCATGAATTCCATGTGTACTGTAAAGAACAGAAAACAAATGTGTCTAAACTACCATGTGTCACCAAGATATGAGTACTGTAGTACCTGAAAAATATTACATTGACAAAAAGTGACATCCCTATAGACCTGGAAATGTGCTGGATGCTAGTAAACTGATGCTTGTCGGTCCCTGATAACTGCCTGTTTTTCTAGATTCTATGGAGGAATTATTTATTTTAAAGACCATCGCCATATATTTACCAAGCAGATTGCTTGATCTTGTATAGCTATAGCTAAATAGACCATCTTTCAATTTTGTAATCCAATGACTGCATCATTTAAATAAGTCCTACACCAACCATTTTGGGGAATGCTAGAGGGCAGCAGAAACCCCTAAGAAAAGGACCCTTATCTTTAGTACTACCTCTTAAATGAGGCAGCCCAATTTAAACGTTAGGTGGGTCATTAACATTTAGGTTGCTGCCAAACCAACTGCTGAAAAGGCCTGTGCCTGCAATCACACTGGAAAAAAAAAACATAAAAGGTCCAGTTCCCTTGTAGTCTATTCACATTTTTGTCAATCAAGCCCTGATGTAGGGGGCATTCTTGGATGCCTGAAACGCTCTGTATACTTTTTGGATTGTTAAACTGACTTTTATTGAAAAAAATGATGTTTGGACTTCTTGCTGGTGGTGTGGCGCTTAAATTTCCATGATTGTTTCACAACAAACCAAGGAGATTGCAGAGATGCTCTGTGTCTGTGGTGTAGAAGATGCCTCCCCAAGAACCATCAATCAACATCAATACTTCAAGATAGCAATACTCCTACGGGTCCAGAGCTACCTTTTCACTCTAATCATCTGTAGCACCCTCTAGTGTGTGCTACTAGAAGTGAGTGTTACAAAAAGCATTTTTTTTTGGCCTAGGACTAAACCTGAGTGATGAATCTGGGTCAGGGTTATTAGAGGCCAGGGCTGGATGACTTATCCTGAAAGCTGTCTGGTGCCTTCCCCTGTTTCTGGGACATTGGAGAATGTTCTAGAATTAGTGGGTGGGGGCTAGTAGTGGGCCTGGCAGGGAACTGGGAAAAAACATAAATAAACATGGGTAATGCCAGCAGGGGAGTCAGGTGGAAGATGGAGAAGCAGTGCTGAAGGAGGCTGTTGGTGGCCCTTAAGGGACCCCTTACCGAGGGGGAGGGGGTGAACCTCAGGCTGGGAGCTCAGGAAGGCTGGCCTGAAAGGATTCCACCACAGGAGGCAGTAGGAGGGATTCATGCTGGAGAGGCAGTGGCAAGGAGCGAGCAGAGACAGTGAGTAGATAGATCAGCATGGTGCAGGGATAGACAAGGGGAGAGACTGTCAGCTGTAACAGCGATGTGCCAAGTCTTTATCTAACCTTGGCCTAGGAGATCTCCATGTGTGTGCCAGTCAGGCAGGACTGGTGCAGAGAGTCAGACAAGAGGACTGAGAGGAAGAGCAGCCAGGTGTGGCTGGTGGCAGCTGGGTGGGCTAGCATTCTGCAAGCAAGTGTAGCTGGGATCAGTGGCCACACAGAAGCAGAAGGAGAGATGTTATGCTGTTCACTCCATTTGTGTGCCATGTTTGTCAAGGGACTGAGAGTTCTTGCCTGTAACAAGCCTTTGCTGAACTAGAAATATACTGCTAGTTACACCAGGAGTGAGCAGCAGGTGCTGCAGAAAGGAACCAAGCTTGTGCAGGAGGAAGGAAGAAGAAGATCTGTGTAAATAGGGAGGAAGTTGTCCCTTTGTTCTGTGTTTGAACATTTTCATGTTGGGCATCCCATAATTCCCCTACCCCATCCAAGTTATCATCCCCAATAAAACAACAAAACAAACCAAGGGCTTTCTGTGTTGGAGTGAATGAAGGAAATGCTAAGTGACTGGCTGTGCAGCAGTGGGGAACCCTAAGGCCCCTTTCACACGGTCGGACCGTTCAGATCCGCCTGTCAGTTTTGACGGCGGATCTGAACGGGCGCTCCATGTTAGTCTATGGAGCGTCGGATGTCAGCGGAGACATGTCCGCTGACATCCGACCCGGTCCGATCCGCCAAAAGCAGACGTATGGCTATACGTCCAGATCCGTCGCTGGCGGATCGGATCGGGTGAGATCTGATGAAAACGGACACACTGTCCGTTTTCATCCGATCTCTCCATAGAGATCAGCGGCGCTCGCAAGCCCCTCCCCGCTCAGTGAGCGGAGAGAGGCTTGTCATCCGCCGGTTCAGCGGAGATCAACGGAGAGATCTCCCGCTGAGCCGGCGGACAGAGGCGGGCTCCGTGCAAGCGGAGCCCGCCTCGTGTGAAAGGGGCCTAACTCAGCAGATCTTACGAGGAATGTGCTACACATCCTAACAAACCATCATGAGTGACAATGTGTTCCCAAGCAACTAATGCCCTGTACAAACGATAGGATTTTCCGACAACAAAATCCATGGGATTTTTTCTGACGGATATTGGCTCAAACTTGTCTTGCATACACACGGTCACACAAAGTTGGTCGGAATTTCCAAACGTCAAGAACGCGGTGACGTACAACACGTACGATGACCCGAGAATAATGAATTTCAATAGCCAGTGCTGCTCTTCTGCTTGATTCCGAGCATACGTGGCACTTTGTGCGTCGGAATTGTGTACACACGATCGGAATTTCCGACAACGGATTTTGTTGTCGGAAAATTTGAGAACCAGATCTCAAATTTTGTGTGACGGAAATTCCTATGGAAAATGTGTGATGGAGCCTACACATGGTCGGAATTTCTGACAACAAAGTCCTATCACACATTTTCCATCAGAAAATCCTATCGTGTGTACAGAGCATTAGTGCTAGCATTGGAAGCTGCGGTATTTTTGCTGGACAACTAATCAGCATCAAAGTGCTCAGATGAAGCAGGCATAGTTGGGACAGTCTCAGATATCTGCTACATGAGCTGTGGGGTAAGTCACCTTGCTTGCTGGTCACTAAGAAGCAGCAACCAATCATACTTATTGCCTGAGCTTTACTTAGTAAAGCACGCTCCCATTGCTTAAAACTAAAATTTTGGATGGAGTACCCTTTCTTAGGGCAGCATAAATATGAGAACCAAAACAGTTTTTGTTAGGATAGTACGATATGGTTAATACCCCTGTCCTGTTGCATTCTGTTGAGGAGAATTCCCTCCCACGTCCATTCCCATAAACACAACAAGAAATCTCTCCAAAGCAAGAGAAAATCCCCCTTTAGTTGCCACTGCAACCGATGTCCTCATTGGTAGATGTCCCCTCACTTCCTGTTCTTGAGACAACTCTAAAATGCTGGATTTCCCATGATTTGCTGAACCGGTACAATGATCAGCAGGACAAATATAGAGGATGACTCTTCCCAGCAGGGACACAAACAGCAATCAAAACCTGACGGAGGTTTTAACACTTCATCACTTTATAACAAGAAAAGAGAGTTTATAAATCCCAACTTCAGCTATTTTTATTTTTTTTCCTAACTGGACAGAATTAAAAATTATTAGGACACCACAGACAAACCCTGTCTGTTGTCACTTAAAAGCTACTCTGAGCTGCTCAGAAACGTGAGAAAAACAAACAGTGTCTGAAAAAATTAGCACCCCATCACCATAAGAACTGCTTATAGAGTCAAAAAAAGTGTATTTTGGAATTAAAAAAAAAAAAAAAATTGTAGGGCTGTTCCCATTTTTAAACCCAATTTCCCAAAAACAATAAAGTCTTTCACAGTAAAGTGTCCATATGTGAAAACTACTCTCATTGAATCTTCTGAGCTTCTTATGATGCACTAAACATACATTGTACACTTGTACAACTCTCGTGCATACACCAGTTATGCTCTCACCTTAGAGTTATGATCCACATACAAAATGTAAGGTCATACATAATTTGTGCCCCTTCAACTGGGATGCTTTTTAATCCAGCTTCTTCACACTGCAAAAGGTATCCTTGGCCCCTTTAAATATGGTCCTCTGTCCCCCAGCTAGCATATCCACTCCTCTGTTCTGCCAGGTTATGAAAGAATAGCCACAAAAAGAGAACTCCATAATGCTTTCATTTCCAAAAGACAATTTATTTGTGCCCAATTCTCATGCATTTTAAATGTGCATGAGTGTAATGTTTATTACTAACCCCCCCAGTATAGCTGCTGATGTCCTATTAATATCAAATACTGCACTTCTGGGTCCATCAAATATGATGACGTCCCCCCAAAAAAGCTCAGTCCGACACGTTTCGTCACTAAATGAAGTGACTTCCTCAGGATAATTTTTCACCATAAGAACTGCTATTATGGGTGGGGAATATTTTGTTGTTTTCTTTTTTATTTAAAACAGATAATACTGTGATACAAAAATACATAAATATAATTATAGCCATAGCAAACTGTACAACTGTTATGGGGACCAGCAGCATTAAAGTGATTGTAAAGGTTTGTTTTTGTTTTGTTTTTTTAATAACATACATGTTATACTTATCTGCTTTGTGCAATGGTTTTGCACAGAGTGGCCCCGATCCTCCTTTTCTGGGGTCCACCCATGGCGCTCCTGGCCCCTTGAGTGCCCCCACGGAGAGCCACAATCCTTTGCAGGGCACCCATGCAGGCGTGTGCTCGAGTCCTGCTGCTGCATCCATTGACACAGACAGCAGGACTCAGCCCCGCCTCTCGGCTCCCATGTCACTGGATTGCGCTGCTATCAATCTATCCAATGAGGACCTGAGACAGCTGCGCTCGTTCCCGTCAATGGAACAATCGGGTTCAGGTAAGTAAAAGGGGGACTCTGGGGGGCTGTTTTTTCCCCTTAATGCATAGAATGCATTAAGGGGAAAAACCTTGGGTTCACACTATTGCAAATTGAATGCGGATTTCCCCCCACATCTGATTCGCATGTCAGTAGTCTGTCTCTCAATGGAGCCGGTTCACACAGCTCCGGGACGGCACAGGAGTCCTGTGCGTCTTGTCATTCGTTTTCGTCTGAATTCAGCAAAAAATTTGGACCGAAATATGACCTGAAACATTGAACAGGGACGCACCAGATCCCTGCTGGGAGATGCTCCACATGGCAGTGTGTACCCAGACTTAATCAATGTCGCTGACTTCCAAAAACAATTTCCACCCTAAAGCTACGCTCCTTGTGTTTGAAAGTCAGCTACAATAATAAAACCTAACAAGATTACTTTTTTCAAGTGGGGTTTTGCCTTTTACTTTTTTGCTACATTTGTTGAGCTGGATGATCTTTTTACAAACCGGCACCCGGAGCAGTGGAGGGGGGTGTAGAATGGTGAAGTCTTTTTTATTTGAGTTTGCTACAGTTTCTAATGCACACTGTGAAAAATTCACAGCGTGCACTAAAATCAAAGTAAGCAATTTCAGTCCAAGACTGTACAACTGTGAAAGCCAGAAGGTAAGGCTGGAGTTCATTAGCTGGGCTAACATGGCTTGACTTTGCAAACATTCATAAAGGTTATTTTCCAAATCCCAACAGAAAGTCAAGTTCATAAGATGCTTTCCATGTAACATTGCCTGTTTCTGTTTGTCTACTGTTTAAAGCTATGTTCTTGTAATCCATTTTTTTTCAATAAAATAAGATTGAACTAAAAGTCAAGATATAAACAGTGTTTGGAATTGGAACAATTTGTAGTTTTAATAAAAGATTAGGATTAGAAAAAAAGCATTACATGTTTAGTGTCCCTGCAATCAGGACAATATGTTGAAAGTTGTGTCCGGGCAGTAAAATAAGGGCTGCCAATACTTTGTAAATTGGAGTAAATTGCTCTTTTTATAAAAAAAAACAAAAAAAACAATAACAAATGAAAATGTTCTCTTACAAATTATATTTCCAAAAGAAAGCCAAATCTGTCCTGATAAAGACATTGGAATTTTTGTTTCATGACGAAAAGCGGTCAAAAACCAGCATCTACACCCCACAAAAATGGCAAATTTGCTCCAATTAGAAATATATGAAATAGCAATGGTCATGAGCTGGGTAACCCTGTGCATGTATCCAACTGGCAGTGATCCAAAGGAGAAGACCCCTATGGGTCTACACTGGCATGCAATTGGACGGGAGTATTAAATTATGGTGGCACTACATGTGAACCGAAGACTTTAGCGTAAGAAATAGAAGAAAACTGTGCTTTTTTCCCACAGAGACTGTCATTAAAGGCAAAGCCTTTAAAACAACGTATTCCAAGTTTAGCATCAAACATGCAGCATACACATGGAACACATTAAGGGGCGGGGGGGTTGGTTTTAGTATCAGGGAAGAACAAAGAGAGATAATACAAAGCATTAATGCTGCCTCTTCAGTGGCCAATCCATCCTCTAAAGCTGTCATATTCTGTTACCACTTAAAATAATTGACAGATTGCAAAAGCATACTCAGAATCGCATCTGAGGTCACATACCAGCAGGAGTGATGTCTTCAGCATTATGGATACATTACATAAACCCATCATCCTTCTCCTCGCTTTAATTAAACTATACGTTTTTCAAAAAGCTGACAAATGTGCTAGAAAAATGAGTCACTAGGAGGCAGCTAGTCCAAAAAGAAACACTCTGAGTGTGCTTTATGTTATCAGAAAATCCATACCTATAAAGATATTAATTAAACAGGCTTCCCTCTTCAGATAACATATTGTACTGCTATCATTGGTTGGTCTCTTCGCAGCCCTGTATGACTTTATATATGGTTGGTATTGCAATGGAAATTTGTTTCACAAAATTCTTTCAGTTTTCAGAATAATAGTCAGCTAACAGTAGCAAAGGACTCAGGTTTGCAAGTCCTGTACATCAAATTGAAAGTTGTGTAAGTAATTACCCAGCATTGTGGAATGGAAATTTGGAACTTGCTAGTATATCAAGCCGGAGAACCCAGAGGCCAGGCTGAGAAAAGTCAAGGGGTGCTACAAAAACTCACTTTGGGGTATCTGTGATTTCTGGGTGTGGTCTTTCGGCTTGGACTGGAGGTGATTGTAGATATATTAGTGCACTTGCAACAGAAACAATTGAGTACTATCCATGATATTTCTTTTAGGATAAGCTTTCGTAGTATGTTCCTTTCTTTAAGGTCCCAGCAGTACCCAAGGTACTGCTGGGACCTCGAAGAAGGGGGCATACCCGGAAAGCATGTCCTGAAAGCCTAAAAAATTGTATGTCTGTGCAAAAAAAGTATCACGGACAATACTCAATGGCTTGGACTGAAAGAATTTTTATACCGGCCAGAAGGCCAGCCAATGTCCTGCACTTTGGAACTCTAAAGCACTTATTTATATTTGCCTGATGCATGTAGCACTTTACTCACTCCTGATTAGTAGAGTGTAGTTCCTCAGACTTGAAAGTCTTGAGGGAGGACACATGGCCCTATGGTCAGATTCTCCACCTCCCATGGGGTCTCCCTTTGAGGGGAGCCCCACCTAGTATTTGGGTGGACCTTGTCTCAGCAGGTCTCCCAAAGAACAGGGTTTGTTTTGTTTCAGCTGGGTGGACCACGAGTACCTTGTCCCCATCAGGATTGTTGTGCCCTGGGGGTTCAGTGCTAGGGTCCTTTCTTTTCAGGGAAGACCATGTGTAACACCCTGTGCACTTTTCACCTGGCATTAGTTTTGTATGTGCACACTGCAGCAAAAAGGAAAAAAGAAAAATTAAGCTGGAGAACCTACCCTTTGCCCCCATACCCTGACTAGAGTGTGGCCAGCACTTGACATGGAGGGTAGTGGCCAACATGTTGAGTTTAGCCCATGAGGTGTGGTGAAATATACACAATGAGTGGAAAATCCAAGATTGGAGCTTTTGAAGCCTTGCTTTTCTAAGATGATTTGCACATGTAATAGACTTGCCCTTCATTGGGAAAACTATGTACTATTTATAATTTTTTGATATATGCAAATGAGTGATCAACTTAATTTTAAAAATTATATAACAGCATGAGGGTTTCATAGTTATTAGTTATTCTTCTGCAACAATATACATTGATGACGTCTCGATTGACTGTACATGAGGAACAAAGCACTAGCTAGAGCTAGAAATGTATCGTCATAGATAACCTGTCACTATGGCTACACCTTCCTCCCCTCTTCATTGTGTTAATGGAGCATTCTTGTTTATGGAAGGAGCTGGGCCAAAATATACTTTGAGATGGTTGGATAGTATATAGTTTTCATGTGAGTTCATCCAACTTTTCCCAGAAGTGCTCTACAGTGATTGTTCTTCACTGTTGCTCTTTATCACCTTGAAGTCTATGAGTCAGGATTCACTGATTACAATGAACAGACTCTGTTTAGGACTAATCGAACTTAAATCAATAGTCTGAAAAATAATCCTATATTTATGATAAAGTTTTCAAACCTCCCTAGTATTATAGAAGTATGATTTCTGTTACCTTCATAAAGGTTTAATTTTATTCTAAACCAACCAAAAAAGTCTTAAAGTGGAAGTTGAGGCAAAACCTAACCAATGCTTAACCTGCTCTCTACCACATTCTACACCTAATCTATCTAAACCTACAAAGCAAAAATCGCTATACTTACCTATTCTGCAGCCAATCCGGTCAGGTCACAGCATCAGTTGTCAGTGGTGGCTTCAGTGTGGAGGCGGGTGCAGGAGAGGCAGCCAACAACAGACTCCCCATGGTAACTCTATGGGTGACGCCACTTTCCAGCCATTTCACAGCCGTTGTCGGTCCTCTCCTGCACACAGCTTCCACTGCTGGAAACCGGACCAGATCAGTTGCAGAATAGGTAAGTACAGAGATTTTCGCTTTACAGGGTTAGATAGATCAGGTTTAGAATGTGGCAGAGAGCAGGTTTACAGTTAGTTTGTTTTTACCTGGACTAAAGCCTCGTACACACGATCGAATTTTCCGCAGACAAAACCTCTGACTTTTGTCCAAAGGCGTGTGCCTGGATTTTGTCTTGCATACAAATGGCAAGGAATTGTCAGCCAACAAACACAAACTTACTGACGTACTACATGGTTTTTCAGCTTAGCGCCACCCTTTGGGCTCCTTCTGCTAATTTTGTGTTAGTAGAAGTTTGGTGAGTGTTGCGTTCTTCATTTAGTGCTTTTCAGTTCCTTTCTGAATGGCTGTTCGTCAACCAGACATTTTGCGGAATCGGAGGAGATAACGTGTTATTTATTATTGGCCTTATTGCTTTGACCCAAGTCCAGTCCAGGAACAGTAGGAGGCGGAGTTCTTGGACCAAAAATTGGTTGCTTTATTAATTGTGATCAATTATGTCATATGCCTTTGCTGCGGGAGCTCCAGGAGAATAATCCAGATGTTTTTCGGAATTATCACTGGATGACGGACCCCTGCTTTCACCAACTCTTGGCATTGTTGACCCCCCTATATTATGAAGCAGGACACATTCATGAGACTTTTATTTTATTTTTTGGTTGAATAATAATGATTTTATTTGTTATATTTTCTATATTTTTGGATGCATAGAATGACTTTTTGGTTAAGTTCTATTGTCAGATAGCATGTCTAATTTTATTTGTTTTCTTTTTTTAATGCACAATAAAAAAATTGTGTAGAATAATACTTGGCTATGTGTTTTACTTCAAATTACATTTTGGGAGTAGGCAGTTACATTTAAAAAAATACGATGTAAAATTGACAAGGGACACCAACATAGTTGTATCTTTAATCTTAAAAACTGCGGGATAATGGTATTGTGGTAATTGCCCAAAAAAAAAAGCATAATAATATTATTCTTGATATCACTAAAAAAAAAAAAGCCTTTGAAATTTAGTATGCAATAACTCCATTAGTATCACCAGCAAAGCAGCTTCATTATTATCCCATTAAAGAAGAAGAGAATGTGCGCTGCATTGCGAGATTTCATAATTTGCCGCGTCATGAATGTTAATTCTCCATTACAAAAGCTAGTTTACTAGACCGACAGCTTCTGTCTCGTCCTTCCTTATGAGCATGCGTGTTTGTTTTTTGGACTTTTGTCTGACACACAATCGGAAAATCCGAAAACAGACATCTGTCCGCAGAAAATTTTAAAATCTGCCATCCAACGTTTGTCCGCGGAACATCACACATTTCCCTTTGGAAAATCTGATCGTGTGTACGAGGCTTTACACTTTTTTACACTTTATTCTTGTACTTATGGTAAAACTTCAACACCTCTCTCAGTAGTGTATACAAGAAGTTTATAGGTACCTTTTTTTATAAAGGTTTAATTTTCTTCCATACAACCAAAAGGGCCAAAAGCTTTTCTAATTAGCAGCTGGACCAACTTCTTACACCAAAAGGAAAGCCTTTCTGCCACTCTGGCCTTTTTCATGTCAAGAATAAGTAGAATAGATTTAACTCCTGCGCTACCAGTGACCAAACCAAACCACAATGCTGCTAATACTGAATGTGTTTCCACAATAACAAATAAAATACATCTATTACATTTAATTTTGACATGAAGAAGATCAGGATGGCCGAAACATGTTGACCAGTTTGTGGCTGTATTACTCTGCATTAATAAAAATTCATCATGCTGCTGATATATGCTGTTGTACAGGCTTTATTTTTGGACTGATTGTTTGTGAGGTTTTAGCAACCTTTTTGCCAGAGCACCGGCTTCATTTGGACTGAATTCCTTTGTTTTCAACTTCTGCCACTGCCTCTGCTTGTGCTTTACATTTGCCCATCAAGATCACCCATTACAATTACAAGTCTATGGAGGAGTGGGGTGGTACTTGATCTTGACTTTCCTTTCTAAAAAAATAAAAATTGTGCCAAAAATTGCTATCAGTTAAATGCTATATTTATGCTATATAAATGTGTACTTTGAGAATAAACTATAGTTTCTATTTAAAGATGAACCTAAGCATGCAACTTCAGTGTGCGCTTAGACCACATTATAAAAACATACATAATCATGCTGCCAAGAAAGTGTAGTACAGAGACATATGGGCTTTTTTTATGTCGTTGTCATTCCCGCAATATATATATACACACCATAGAGCATACTAATTACAGACGCACTTATTCAATATGGTAAAAAGCAATGTACGAATTTCAGTAATCTACCATATATTTTTTACTTTACCTCTTAGTAAACTGATTTCTGGTTGGGAGTAAGGGATTACTTACGGTAACTTTACAAAGAATCATTGCTTTTTTGTTCCACTACTGAATGTGCCAAAGAGTGTAAAATTGTTTAACCACTTAAGGACTGGAAGAATTTGCCCCCTTAATGACCAGGCCATTTTTTGCGATACGGCACTGCGTCGCTTTAACTGACAGTTGCACGGTCGTGCGATGCTGCACCCAAACAAAATTGACATCCTTTTTTTCCCCACAAATAGAGGAGCTTTCTTTTGGTGGTATTTGCTCACCTCTGCGATTTTATTTTTATTTATTTTTTTTGCACTATAAGGCCCCTTTCACACCGGGGCGTTTTTCATGCGGTGCAGCGCTAAAAATAGCGCCTGTTCACCGCATGAAAAAATCCGGCCCCTTTAACTCCAGTGTGAAAGCCGGCGGGCTTTCACACTGGAGCGGTGCGCTAGCAGGACCGCAACAAAAGTCCTGCTAGCAGCATCTTTGGAGCGGGATAGGAGCGGTGTGTTCACCGCTCCTATACCGCTCCTTCCCATTGATTACAATGGGAGACCGCGGTAAAACCGCGGCAATACCGCGGTTACCGCGGCAATACCGCGGCTACGGCGGCGCTCTGCGGGGGGTGTTTAACCCTTTTTCGGCCGCTCGCGGGGGGTAAAACCGCACCGCGAGCGGCCGAAAACCGCGGTGAAAACGACGGTAAAGCAGCGCTAAATATAGCGCTGCTTTACCGTCACCGCGGCTCACCGCCCCAGTGTGAAAGGGGCCTAAACAAAAAAAAGAGCAACAATTTTGAAAAAAAAAAAAACAATATTTTGAACTTTTTGCTATAATAAATATCCCAATGAAAAAAATAAATAATTCTTCATCAGTTTAGGCAAATATGTATTCTACATATTTTTGGAAAAAAAACGCAATAAGCGTAAATTGGATTGGTTTGTGCAAAAGTTATAGCGTCTACAAAATACGGGATAGATTTTTATTATTTATTTTTTATTAGTAATGGCGATGTTCTGCGATTTTTAGTGAGACTGCGACATTGTGGCAGACAGATCGGCCACTTTTGACACTTTTTTGGGACTATTGACATTTATACAACGATCAATGCTATAAAAATGCACTGATGTCACTGGCAGGGAAGGGTTAACACTAGGGGGCGATCAAGGGGCTAAATGTGTTCCCTGGGAGGTGTTTCTAACTGTGGGCGGAGGGGAATGACTGAGGAGAAGAGAGATCACTGTTCCTAATCGCTAGGAACAGCAGATCTCTCTCTACTCCCCTGTCAAAATGGGGATCTGTCTGTTTACATTGACAGATCCACATTCTGGCTCTCTGTGGAGTAATTGCGGGTGGCTAGTGGATATCGCGGCCGCTGGCCACACGCATCGGCTCCAGCATCACGCCACGGGCGTGCGTCCCCTATCGCTCTTAAAGCGGCTGACGTACACCTACGGCGATTTGTGCAGGAGAGCCAACCTGCCACAGTATAATGACGACAGCTGGTCCTTAAGCGGTTAAAAACGCCTTTTCACCAGACCACTCATTTCAGTCTTACCATGAAATTATATACGCATTTCATATACCTTATGGATGGTATTTTCTGTAAAAGCCTGCCTTGTGTAGACCTCCAAAGACTTCTGCTGGCCTTGCATTTGATGTCAGCAGCTTCAGCAGACTCAGATCTGTCATTCAAGTACCATTCCATAGTATTCCCCTATGCTCCTCCCCCAGCAGCTACGCAACGGTATATAAGGAAGTGAGGTGGGGAGCAGAGGAGCTGGACCAGCGCAAACAGTAATTACACACTCATAAAAGAGAAGTGCACTATGACGTGGCAGGAGGGGGTGAGACTGTTGTACTAGAGAATCGACCATTCCTGGAGTGGTCATTAGCCCTTTCATGTTCAAAGGCACGTTGCAAGAAAGAATATTTAGTTTATAGAAAGGAACAACACTGCAAGTAAGCATTTTAAAATATGTGCTGACAGGGTCTTCTTAAAGTGTAAATGAATGTACATGGTGCCCCCAGAGAAGTTGCAATAATGTGCAAGCATGGTGCAAAAACATCTTAGTATGCCCTTCACCACTGATACAAGGCCTGTGCTGCACATCATCGCTCCAAAGTTGTTGACTACGGCCATCTTCTCCTGGTCTTCTAGGTCTGGAGTCTTTATTATCCAGCCACGGATGACATGCCTCCTGTACATGGGCACCAAAGTTGCTTTGTCCTGGCACCCATTTATCAGCAGCTTAGAAATGTCAAAATTTTACACTGTACTATGAATGCATTGCAGTCAGTGTAAAAAAAAAGTTTGCTTTTTGGCAACATACATGGTTTCTTCTACCACAACCCCCACTAAAAGTAGAAAAAATATATATATATATATATATATATATACACACACACTATATTACCAAAAGTATTGGGACACCTGCCTTTAACCACTTCCCATCCCGCCCATAGTCATATGACGCCCACAAGGTGGATCTCCCATCCTGGGTGGGCGTCATATGACGTCCTCTCCTTCCCGGCCTACTGGGGGGTGCGCGCGCCCGCGGCTTCGCTCGGGACCCGGTGCGAGTGCCCGGTGGCCGCGATGTCCGCCGGGCACCCGCGATTGCCCGTTAAAACAACGGGACCGTGCGGGACCGTGGAGCTGTGTGTGTAAACACACAGCTCCATGTCCTGTCAGCGGGAGAGGAGACCGATCATGTGATCCCAGTACGGAGGATCACTGATCGGTCTCCTCCCCTTGTGAGTCCCCTCCCCCCTCAGTTAGAATCACTTCTTTAGGGAACACATTAACCCCTGCAGCGCCCCCTAGTGTTAACCCCTTCCCTGCCAGTCACATTTACACAGTAATCAATGCAATTTTATAGCAACGATCGCCGTGTAGATGTGAATGGTTCCAAAAATGTGTCAAAAGTGTCCGAAGTGTCCGCCGCAATGTCGCAGTCACAAAAAAAAAATCGCAGATCGCCGCCATTACTAGTAAGAAAAAAATGCAATAAATCTATCCCCTACTTTGTAGACGCTATAACTTTTGCGCAAACCGATTAATATACGCTTATTGCGATTTTTTTTACCAAAAATATGTAGAAGAATACGTATCGGCCTAAACTGAGTAAAAAAATAGTTTTTTTTTTTTTTAAAAATGGGATATTTATTATAGCAAAAAGTAAAAAATATTGTGTTTTTTTTCAAAATTGTCACTCTTCTTTTGTTTATAGCGCAAAAAATAAAAACCGCAGGGGCGATCAAATACCACCAAAAGAAAGCTCTATTTGTGGGAAAAAAAGGACTTCAATTTTGTTTGGGTGTAACGTCGCACGACCGCGCAATTGTTAGTTAAAGCGACGCAGTGCCGAATCTCAAAAAGTGCTCTGGTAAGGAAGGGTGTAAAATGGCCGGGTATTGAAGTGGTTAAGCACATGAACTTTAATGGCATCCCAGTCTTAACTCGTACACACGATCAGATTTTCGGATGAACGATCGTCCATTTGTTTGTTGCATGTTAGTCTCATGTCGAAAGTGATGAGGTTACTCACCATACGAAAATTTTCATACGACAGAATTCAACTTCAGAAGTGCCGTAATATGTTGAATTGTGTTGTATGTGCTCTTTCGTTTCTGAGCATGCGTAGTCTTGCTCTTACAAATTTTTTTCAGACGAAAACAGTACTAATTAAATGAAAACCAGATATTGTGTTTATGTATGATTAAAATGTTATAGTCTGCACATCCAGCTTTTGTCATCCAAAAAATCGTAATCGGCTGTCGAAAGCACCATACTAACGATCTGAAAATCGACAGATCATTCTTATCGTGTGTATGGGCCTTTAGTCAGTAGGGTTCAATACTGAGTTGGCCCACCCTTTGCAGCTATAACAGCTTCAAACTCTTCTGAGAAGGCTGTCCACAAGGTTTAGGAGTGTGTCTATGGGAATGTTTGACCATTCTTCTAGAAGCGCATTTGTGAGGTCAGGCACCAATGTTGGACGAGAAGGCCTGGCTCGCAGTCTCCACTCTAATTCATCCCAGAGGTCAGGACTCTGTGCAGGCCAGTCAAGTTCCTTCACCCCAAACTCGCTCATCCATGTCTTTATGGACCTTGCTTTATGCACTGGTGTGCAGTCATGTTGGAACTGGAAGGCGCCATCCCCAAACTGTTCCCACAAAGTTGGGAGCATGAAATTGTTCAAAATGTCTTGGTATGCTGATGCCTTAAGAGTTCCCTTCACTGGAACTAAGGGGCCAAGCCCAACCCCTGAAAAACAACCCCAGACCATAATCCCCCCTCCACCAAATGATTTGGACCAGTGCACAAAGCAAGGTCCATAAAGACATGGATGAGCGAGTTTGGGGTGGAGGAACTTGACTGGCCTGCACATAGACCTGACCTCAACCCAATAGAACACCTTTGGGAAGAATTAGAGTGGAGACTGAGCCAGGCCTTCTTGTCCACATCAGGGCCTGACCTCACAAATGCACTCCTGGAAGAATGGTCAAACATTCCCATAGACACACTCCTAAACCTTGTGGACAGCCTTCCCAGAAGAGTTGAAGCTGTTATAGCGGCAAAGGGTGGGCCAACTCAATATTGAACCTACGGACTAAGACTGGGATGCTATTAAATTCATGTGTGTGTAAAAGCAGGCGTCCCAATAATTTTGGTAATATAGTGTGTGTGTGTGTATATATATATAAGAATGGCCTGAAATTATGGGAGGAGCCCGGAGGGTATTTAACCAGCCCACAGGCTGCCGTTTTTTGTCGGTTTCCTGTGCGAGATACCCACCCTCCCTTCCCCTTTTTAGGGCATTTCTCAAGTATTCTTACTCCTCAACAGAATACTAATTTCACATCATTTCATAGCTACTCTCATTTCATCACTCCTTATTTTGGTGTACCATACTATAGACCAAGGCACACTTTCAGGTGCATTTCATGTTGGTAAGTTTGTGTTAAACCTGTATGTCATCTTTACTCGTATCGGCCATAGGGCTTTAAACCATAAATATATATATATATATATATATATATATATATATATATATATATAATTAATGTAATTTCTTTTTTTTTTTTTAATACTTTATTTTTATTTAAATGAAGTTCCTCTAAATACTTTTGGATATATGTAATAAACCATTGCAAGAATGCTGGACAAAGGAACAAATGAGTGTAGGAGGATTGCTAATTGGTTGCTATAGGTTTTACTACTCAACACATTACTTGTTGTCTTACTGAATTAAACATTTTATATTATATGACACATCAGAGATACAAATTATATATTGCTACATATACAAAATAAATATTATGTTTATGTTCAGCAATAAAAGGGTTAAGAGATTACTCATTGATTACCAGCTGATCTTAGCTTTGTGTTTATAGGGAAATGCGCTCAGGAAATAAAGAGCTCTGGGACTGTCTAGTGCGGCTCAGTTTCCTGCACACCTGTGTAAACTCCCGGCCTCCGATTATACAGGGTATAGGAGATTTCTATTTCCTACATATTGACCTAGTCTCCTGACCAGGGCACACAGAGTGCCATGAAATTGAGGTTAATAAGTTGTAATGAGGTGAAACGGCAAAAATTATTAGCGGGCTTAAGCAAAGAGAGATTAAATACTTTTCCCCTTTAAGTGACTATCATCGTCTATTCCAGCCAGGTTCTCCTACAACATCAGCTTATTATAATATTTGCTCAGTATCTGTAAAAAACATTTTTATTTGACTGTATGACTAGAAGTTGCTTGAATGCTTCCAATAAAATGAATAAAGATATTAACCAAAAAATATATATTTTTTTTTTTGAGGCGGTACCACATCCCTTGTAATGTGTGCAAAAAGAAAAAACCTAACCAGATGGGACTTTACTGGTACCAGAAAGGAACGATTTCACAATGTATATAAAAAGTTATTTTATTTATTAGAAACATTTATAAAACGACAATAGATAAAAACATTTTATGGTATGCTGTGCCATTGGCCATATAACTATGCCAGTCAAAAAAGCGCAATGGTGAAACACGGTCAGGATACTTTGCAGGCGTGATATAAGAGGTTGACACGTAAACTCACATGGATTGTAATTAAAATGCTATGAATGCAAAACTATACTATGTACATATTACAGGTTGCTTACTGTGTCTTTTTCTTGGCCAGGCCTTTTATTTTTATTTTATTTTTAAATTTATTCTTTATTAAATTTTTCATGTATACACAATTAACAATAAAAGAGAAAGAAGAAGCACCACACATACCAATAAATGCATTTTTTGTTTCATAGCTTCTATTCAACTCTGTACCTTTTTTATCTCACTATATATACCATCCATTGGTGATTACATTTCCATTTAGCACCTAAGGAGCTGCTCAGGTATCTCTCTTCCCTCTCTTCATAGTGACCCTTTCCATCCCCCTCTTTAATCTACAGCCTCTGATAGCTTAATTTCAATCAACCATGGATTCCACATTTTATTAAATTCTTTAATATTACCTCTCTTTATATAAACCGCCTTTTCTCTATTCAGGTTCTCATTTATTATCCCAATCCAGTTATCTACCGTAGGTGGTTTCTTTGATTGCCATTTACCTGCAATTAATTTTCTGGCTTGAAATAAGCACCTCAGGGCTGCCATAGTTTTACTTTTACTCTCTTCCCTTTCTTCCCTATATCCCAGTATACACTCTTTAGGTTCAAGCTCTATTTTAATTCCGAATATCCTACATATACTATTAATCACTCCCTTCCAATAGTGGACCAGTTTGGGGCACTTCCACATCATGTGGATGAGGTCTCCTGTTTGTTGGCATCTAGGACAGTTATCGTCAGCCCTTATACCAAAATCAAACAGCCGCTTAGGGGTATAATATGCTCTGTTAATCAACATCAAGTGTGGCCTTTATTTTGTTACCTTTGCCGTCAAGATGACAAGGTCCTGATGAAGCTATGAGCGAAACGCGTCGACCTCTTATATCACGCCTGCAAAAGTATACTGACGGTGTTTTACCATTGCCCTTTTTTGGCTGGCATAGTTATATGGCCAATGGCACAGGATACCGTAAACTCTGTTTTTATCTATTGTCCTTTTATAAATGTTTGTAATAAAAAAATAACTTTTTATACATATACATTGTGTAATCGTTCCTTTCTGGTACCAGTAAGGTCCCATCTGGTTAGGTTTTTTTCTTTTTCCACAAAGATATTAACCAGTCAGTGTGTTTTGAATATCAAATTTTATTCATGTATCTTGGAACAGGAAAATGCACTTTTGATGGACTTTAACTTTTGTACTACCCCCTACCCTCCCTAGGCATTTTATGCATAGTACATACTTGCCTAAAACGCTGTCTCAAGATCTTTACTTTGCAGCCTGCCAAGCTCTGCAAAGCTTCTGCGCTATTTCCTTAAGAGCCACTGAATTTCTATGGGTTATCCTACCATCCACCCAGTACCTGGACCTGACTATCACCTACACATCAGTAACTGGAATTAATAGAAAAAGGAAAAAGCCATGGAAAGCTGTTAGCTGATGCAGTACAGGAAGCCCAAGCACAATATCAAATAATGGCAAAGGCAAAATATCAAATACTGGCACAGGCAATGCCAGACAACATGACAATAGACAAAGACTCTAATGAAAGATGGTGTATCTACGGGTCTCATTCTCTGTCTAAGTGTCACGTCTACCCCAACGCAGGTGGTCAGACACTGTAGCCGGCTACTGTCTTCTTCACCTATAGCAGCCCCCTTTCCCATAAGGTAAGCAGGCCTACCGGTACTCGGTTGCCCCCAGGACTTATACACAATGCTATAGTGCCTGGCCACCACCATTTAATTAATAAATTTAAAGCGGTTCTGCACTGGGTTTTTTTTTTTTGGGGGAATATGCTAAGGATTAATAGCAAAATTGGGGGACTCACCTGTTCCATCTTCATTCGCGATCGCAGCCGGTTTTCCTCCGATAAAGTTCTTTATATTCTGCTTTTCTGCTGGGGGCCATCTTGCCTGTGGGCATGTGAAACCCCACAGGCACTTTAGATGGCCCAGCCGAGCTCGCGCGTGCGCAGTAACGGCAAAGTGCAGCTCACGTTCTCCGAAATCTTGCGAGATGTCGGCACATCTGCCGACATCTCGCGAGATTTCGGAAGATGTGTCCGAAATCTCGCGAGATTTCGGAAGATGTGGCCGAAATCTCGCGAGATTTCGGAAGATGTGGCCGAAATCGGAAGATGCCCGCACAGACTCCTGGGATCAATGACACAGATCCCAGGAGACAGTGCGTCGTGACGAGGATCCCCGCACAGACCCCGCCCACCCGCGCAGAGACAGAGGACCGGAAGTCATCGATTACAAGGTAAGTGAAAAACAAAAAAAAAAACACATTTCATTTAGTACTCTTAGCCTGATTTGGAAGGCAAAGAGATTTACTAAATGAAATGTGTGCAGAACCGCTTTAAATTTGCACTGCATTATTTATATATATATATATATATTATATATATATATATATATATATATATATATATATATATATATTGGTACTGCCATGGAACTTCTCCTTATGGAGATAGAAAGTAGTTGGCAAATTGTTCACGCATGGCACTGTAGGATGGGAGGAGCAATGCTTTATGGGTAATTTCCTTAAAGGCACAGAAACTGCTGTAAACCGATGAAAACGGATCCAAAAACGGATGGAAAAACGGATGTAAACGTGTACATTAACGGATATTAACAGAAAGGAAGACGGATGAAGCAACGGATAAGAACTGATACGTTTTTAACGTGGCTAAACTGATGGTGCCCGTGTGAAAGGGGCCTAAGGGTCCATGCACACTGAGGCTCAGGGAGTTTTTGGTTAACAGCCCATAAACTCCCCTCTATGTTATCCTATGTGCACACATGGACATTTTTGGATGTTTATCAGCAGTGGAGTTGATGGGCTGTTTTCTGAATGCCATAAAATCACATTCAGGAATCGTTTTTCTGACCACAAAAACCACCAAACGCTGATAAATGTCCATAAACACTCAAAAACGTGGCTCATAAGCGTTTTTTAACGTTTTTGATCCATTGAAAAAAAAAATTTGAAAAAAAAAAACGCTAACACGGAAAACAGCTAAAAAAGCGCTAATAAATGCTATTGCAAAAACGTTATAAAACATTGAAAGACTCACTGCAAAGCTACTAGCGTTTTTATAATGTTATTTTAACGTCCAGTGTGCATGGAACCTAAAGGTAACACAGGCAGATATAAAAATGCTTTTCTTTAGTACTGTAGAGTAGGAAAAGGCTAGAAGACCAACTAGACCTATCAGTTTTTTATTTATATATGTGTTGCTATTTCGCATTTTCTCTCACTCTCCATCTAGCAAAAGCATGTTCAACCGGAAAGGAAGTGAGGGCAAATCTCTTCAACAGATGCCTGGATAGCAATGATTACCAACAGCAGTTCTAATCTTTCCCCACTGTTCAAAACTATAAAACAAGTATTTGGCTTGACATACACTTTTAGGCTGGCATTACACTAGTGGAATTTTGTTTGAATTTTTTTCATTTTAATCATATTTGTTAGATTTTCTAATTGTTAGTGGGGTCGATCATTTTCAATCACAGTGAGCTGAAATTTCTAATGCCGCATACTCACGACCGGACTTTCCAGCAAACTAGGTCCGATGGGATTAGTCCGTCGCACAATCCAATCGTGTGTGGGCTAATCCGTTCATTTACGGGAAAAAATTCCGGTGGGCCTAGAAATAGATCATGTTTCAAATCTATCCGACGGACTCAATTCCAACGTTCGTCTGTGTGCTGGTCCGACGGACCAAATACGACGCAAGGGCAGCTATTGGCTACTGGCTATTTTTTTGTCCCGTTTATGGGTCAGCTTCGGGTGCAGACATCGTGGGCTCCCTGGACAGCTAAGTGTCCATATATTAAAAGTCAGCACCTGCAGAATTTATAGCTGCTGATTACAAAGTATTTTTTTACCCAGGCAGAACTTCGCTTTAAGATGCTGGTGCCCGAATACAAAGCTGATTGGAGAATCGGCTCAGGTGGGGACAGAGCTGGATCCCTGGACAGTTAAGTGTCCTTATATTAAAAGTCAACAGCTACAACATTTGTAGCTGTTGACTTTTAATTTTTGAGAGGAGACTGGAGCTCCTGTTTAAGGCAGGTCACGTTCACTAAATTTTAGTACTATAGTAGAGAAAGGAAAGAAGAGGAAAAACTGGTAGTCAAACAGTTTACATACCCACAGACCATTGATGAAATACATATCTAAGTTCAAAAAATAAAAAATAAAAAAAACTTATAAAAAAATTAACATATTTATCTATCAGAAGCAAAAGGGAAAAGGTCAAAAAAATAAATGATATTGATAATATGAGTGTGCATTTATCACAGGCTGAGTTTCACAGAAAGCCAAGTTCTGAGCCACACTTTAGTGTCTAAATCCAATGGGACGCTACAACTGGAAAAAGGGCTGCCTCTGAATGGCTCTGATAGTACATGTTGGAAAAAGCATTACTTGCTGAGAACATTAAAGGTTAAAGATCATATCCCAGCTTTGTTTATAGAAGGAAATGACAGCTAGTCTTGAAAGACTTAATAGATTTTTTGGGACCATCGTACACACACTTCCTGGTTTGTGGAATTTACTTCAGCATCCTATATCCCTACTTCCCACATCTTGAAGTTACTTGACTCTGGTAGTAAACAAGCAGTTGACTCAGTAGCTTTCTTCTATTGTCTTATTGACCCCCTTTACAATCTAACTTCCGTCTCCAACATTCCTTCGAGGACAATGACAGAAGAGGCTAGTGACGACAAAACAGCTAAATCAAGCTGCTGCTTTTTTCTAAGTCATGTTTGTGTTATCTGCCTTGGCTTCAAAGTTAGGGCAGATCCCAGGCACATATTAAAAACACAAATCCATGCAGCTCTGTATTCATTCATTTATCATTACCTGCATTTTTTTTTAAGACAGGCATTGTAAGGCTGGCCATAGAAATGCAGTTATCTTTCCTTCAACCATGGGATCTGCCTAAATTTAAACTATGGTAATATACAAGAGTAGGGCAAGTCCAAATAAATTTGGCAACCATGGTTGGATGTATTGTCATCTCAACAAAATTGATTATTGATACTCTAATTCAGTTAACCTATTATGTTATAAATTTGTTTGTCTGGATTCTCTATCTTGGTCTTCTTTTGTGGCGTGTTGGGGGGTGCAGAGAACACTATGGAAAATCTAAACCCAATTACAAGTGGAACAAAAGATGGTCTATTTTAAGGATGGGCCCGGTGCTCGATGCGAACCCACGTTCGCATCGAGCACCGGGCGTTCGCTCGCTCTGCGAGCCCAGAACTATTTTGGCCGCTCGCATCACGGTCGTGTGTTGCGAGCGGCCCCGCAATGCATTGCGGCCGGCGCGGCCGACGCAGTGCATTGCTGGCTGATGATTGGCCAAGCATGCACTGTGACCCCGCATGCTTGGCCAATCACAGCCCCGGAAAATCGAAGAGCCATAATTGGCTACAGGCAGGACGCCTGTAGCCAATTACAGCTCAGGGGCTGTAGTACACGCCCCCCCCCTATAAAACGCCGCCACGCCGTCTGCGCCGGTCACATGCTGTTCCGGCGCAGATTGAGCAGGCAGATTCTGTGACACTCTGCTGCATTGAGATAGTTAGATAGATTCACTTACAGAGATTGAGTTAGATAGATTCAGTTACAAAGATTGATTGACAAAGAGGGGCTTGTAGTGTGCTCGTGGCAGGCAGGCAGAGCTCCTATATTTTGTTACCAGAAGCACCTATAGGACTTGTAGTGTGTTCGTGGCAGGCAGGCAGAGCTCCTATATTTTGTTACCAGAAGCACCTATAGGACTTGTAGTGTGTTAGTGGCAGGCAGGCAGAGCTCCTATATTTTGTTACCAGAAGCACCTATAGGACTTGTAGTGTGTTCGTGGCAGGCAGGCAGAGCTCCTATATTTTGTTACCAGAAGCACCTATAGGACTTGTAGTGTGTTAGTGGCAGGCAGGCAGAGCTCCTATATTTTGTTACCAGAAGCACCTATAGGACTTGTAGTGTGTTCGTGGCAGGCAGGCAGAGCTCCTATATTTTGTTACCAGAAGCACCTATAGGACTTGTAGTGTGTTAGTGGCAGGCAGGCAGAGCTCCTATATTTTGTTACCAGAAGCACCTATAGGACTTGTAGTGTGTTAGTGGCAGGCAGGCAGAGCTCCTATATTTTGTTACCAGAAGCACCTATAGGACTTGTAGTGTGTTAGTGGCAGGCAGGCAGAGCTCCTATATTTTGTTACCAGAAGCACCTATAGGACTTGTAGTGTGTTCGTGGCAGGCAGGCAGAGCTCCTATATTTTGTTCCCAGAAGCACCTATAGGACTTGAAGTGTGTTAGTCCCATTACACACACAGAGCTATATTTTCTTCCCAGAAGCACCTATAGGACTTGAAGTGTGTTAGTCCCATTACACACACAGAGCTATATTTTCTTCCCAGAAGCACCTATAGGACTTGAAGTGTGTTAGTCCCATTACACACACAGAGCTATATTTTGTTCCCAGAAGCACCTATAGGACTTGAAGTGTGTTAGTCCCATTACACACACAGAGCTATATTTTCTTCCCAGAAGCACCTATAGGACTTGAAGTGTGTTAGTCCCATTACACACACAGAGCTATATTTTGTTCCCAGAAGCACCTATAGGACTTGAAGTGTGTTAGTCCCATTACACACACAGAGCTATATTTTGTTCCCAGAAGCACCTATAGGACTTGAAGTGTGTTAGTCCCATTACACACACAGAGCTATATTTTGTTCCCAGAAGCACCTATAGGACTTGAAGTGTGTTAGTCCCATTACACACAAAGAGCTATATTTTGTTCCCAGAAGCACCTATAGGACTTGAAGTGTGTTAGTCCCATTACACACAAAGAGCTATACTTTGTTCCCAGAAGCACCTATAGGACTTGAAGTGTGTTAGTCCCATTACACACACAGAGCTATATTTTGTTCCCAGAAGCACCTATAGGACTTGAAGTGTGTTAGTCCCATTACACACAAAGAGCTATACTTTGTTCCCAGAAGCACCTATAGGACTTGAAGTGTGTTAGTCCCATTACACACACAGAGCTATATTTTGTTCCCAGAAGCACCTATAGGACTTGAAGTGTGTTAGTCCCATTACACACAAAGAGCTATATTTTGTTCCCAGAAGCACCTATAGGACTTGAAGTGTGTTAGTCCCATTACACACACAGAGCTATATTTTGTTCCCAGAAGCACCTATAGGACTTGAAGTGTGTTAGTCCCATTACACACAAAGAGCTATATTTTGTTCCCAGAAGCACCTATAGGACTTGAAGTGTGTTAGTCCCATTACACACACAGAGCTATATTTTGTTCCCAGAAGCACCTATAGGACTTGAAGTGTGTTAGTCCCATTACACACACAGAGCTATATTTTGTTCCCAGAAGCACCTATAGGACTTGAAGTGTGTTAGTCCCATTACACACACAGAGCTATATTTTGTTCCCAGAAGCACCTATAGGACTTGAAGTGTGTTAGTCCCATTACACACACAGAGCTATATTTTGTTCCCAGAAGCACCTATAGGACTTGAAGTGTGTTAGTCCCATTACACACAAAGAGCTATACTTTGTTCCCAGAAGCACCTATAGGACTTGAAGTGTGTTAGTCCCATTACACACACAGAGCTATATTTTCTTCCCAGAAGCACCTATAGGACTTGAAGTGTGTTAGTCCCATTACACACAAAGAGCTATACTTTGTTCCCAGAAGCACCTATAGGACTTGAAGTGTGTTAGTCCCATTACACACACAGAGCTATATTTTGTTCCCAGAAGCACCTATAGGACTTGAAGTGTGTTAGTCCCATTACACACAAAGAGCTATATTTTGTTCCCAGAAGCACCTATAGGACTTGAAGTGTGTTAGTCCCATTACACACACAGAGCTATATTTTGTTCCCAGAAGCACCTATAGGACTTGAAGTGTGTTAGTCCCATTACACACAAAGAGCTATATTTTGTTCCCAGAAGCACCTATAGGACTTGAAGTGTGTTAGTCCCATTACACACACAGAGCTATATTTTGTTCCCAGAAGCACCTATAGGACTTGAAGTGTGTTAGTCCCATTACACACACAGAGCTATATTTTGTTCCCAGAAGCACCTATAGGACTTGAAGTGTGTTAGTCCCATTACACACACAGAGCTATATTTTGTTCCCAGAAGCACCTATAGGACTTGAAGTGTGTTAGTCCCATTACACACAAAGAGCTATACTTTGTTCCCAGAAGCACCTATAGGACTTGAAGTGTGTTAGTCCCATTACACACACAGAGCTATATTTTGTTCCCAGAAGCACCTATAGGACTTGAAGTGTGTTAGTCCCATTACACACAAAGAGCTATATTTTGTTCCCAGAAGCACCTATAGGACTTGAAGTGTGTTAGTCCCATTACACACACAGAGCTATATTTTGTTCCCAGAAGCACCTATAGGACTTGAAGTGTGTTAGTCCCATTACACACACAGAGCTATATTTTGTTCCCAGAAGCACCTATAGGACTTGAAGTGTGTTAGTCCCATCACACAGAGCTCCTCTATTTTCTTTGCATAAGCACCCACAGGACTTCTAGTGTGTTAGTGGCACCACACAGAGCTCCTCTATTTTCTTTGCAGAAGCACCCACAGGACTTCTAGTGTGTTAGTGGCATCACACAGAGCTCCTCTATTTTCTTTGCAGAGGCACCCATAGGACTTCTAGTGTGTTAGTGGCATCACACAGAGCTCCTATATATTCTTCTCAGCAGCACCCACAGGACTTCTAGTGTGTTAGTGGCATCACACAGAGCTCCTCTATTTTCTTTGCAGAAGCACCCATAGGACTTCTAGTGTGTTAGTGGCATCACACAGAGCTCCTATATATTCTTTGCATAAGCACCCACAGGACTTCTAGTGTGTTAGTGGCACCACACAGAGCTCCTCTATTTTCTTTGCAGAAGCACCCACAGGACTTCTAGTGTGTTAGTGGCATCACACAGAGCTCCTCTATTTTCTTTGCAGAAGCACCCATAGGACTTCTAGTGTGTTAGTGGCATCACACAGAGCTCCTATATATTCTTTGCATAAGCACCCACAGGACTTCTAGTGTGTTAGTGGCACCACACAGAGCTCCTCTATTTTCTTTGCAGAAGCACCCACAGGACTTCTAGTGTGTTAGTGGCACCACACAGAGCTCCTCTATTTTCTTTGCAGAAGCACCCACAGGACTTCTAGTGTGTTAGTGGCATCACACAGAGCTCCTCTATTTTCTTTGCAGAGGCACCCATAGGACTTCTAGTGTGTTAGTGGCATCACACAGAGCTCCTATATATTCTTCTCAGCAGCACCCACAGGACTTCTAGTGTGTTAGTGGCATCACACAGAGCTCCTCTATTTTCTTTGCAGAAGCACCCATAGGACTTCTAGTGTGTTAGTGGCATCACACAGAGCTCCTATATATTCTTTGCATAAGCACCCACAGGACTTCTAGTGTGTTAGTGGCACCACACAGAGCTCCTCTATTTTCTTTGCAGAAGCACCCACAGGACTTCTAGTGTGTTAGTGGCATCACACAGAGCTCCTCTATTTTCTTTGCAGAAGCACCCATAGGACTTCTAGTGTGTTAGTGGCATCACACAGAGCTCCTATATATTCTTTGCATAAGCACCCACAGGACTTCTAGTGTGTTAGTGGCACCACACAGAGCTCCTCTATTTTCTTTGCAGAAGCACCCACAGGACTTCTAGTGTGTTAGTGGCATCACACAGAGCTCCTCTATTTTCTTTGCAGAAGCACCCATAGGACTTCTAGTGTGTTAGTGGCATCACACAGAGCTCCTATATATTCTTTGCATAAGCACCCACAGGACTTCTAGTGTGTTAGTGGCATCACACAGAGCTCCTCTATTTTCTTTGCAGAAGCACCCATAGGACTTCTAGTGTGTTAGTGGCATCACACAGAGCTCCTATATATTCTTTGCATAAGCACCCACAGGACTTCTAGTGTGTTAGTGGCACCACACAGAGCTCCTCTATTTTCTTTGCAGAAGCACCCACAGGACTTCTAGTGTGTTAGTGGCATCACACAGAGCTCCTCTATTTTCTTTGCAGAAGCACCCATAGGACTTCTAGTGTGTTAGTGGCATCACACAGCGCTCCTCTATTTTCTTTGCAGAAGCACCCACAGGACTTCTAGTGTGTTAGTGGCATCACACAGAGCTCCTCTATTTTCTTTGCATAAGCACCCACAGGACTTCTAGTGTGTTAGTGGCATCACACAGAGCTCCTCTATTTTCTTTGCAGAAGCACCCATAGGACTTCTAGTGTGTTAGTGGCATCACACAGAGCTCCTATATTTTCTTCTCAGCAGCACCCACAGGACTACCGACTACAATGGCTGGAAGACCGCCAAGGGGAGGCAGAGCGTGCAGAGCCAAGAACACAGGGCAGGCAGGCTCTGTTTCTAGTGGACGTGGCCGTGGACGTGGACGTGGTCGTGCATCGTCATCAGCACGTGGCCATGGGACACGCGCGTCTTTGTTTTCGGCAGCTGGACATGTGGAGCCGCATCATGCTGAAGGCTTGGTAGAATGGATGACCAAGCCCTCCTCATCCTCCTCATCCTCTCTCACCCAGGCTCAGGGTACTGACAGAGCATCATCAGCCACCCCTTCCCTAGACCCACCATGTCCTCCTGAGGAGTCCCCCGAACTCTTTGAGCACAGTGTTGGGTACATGCTCCAGGAGGATGCCCAACGATTCGAAGGCTCGGATGACGATACCCAGCTTGAGGAATCTGGCAGTACAGTTCCACCAGCTGCAGCTTACTGCCAGGTTTGCTCTAGTGGTGAAGAGGGAGGGGATGATGAGGTCACTGACTCCACGTGGGTGCCTCAAGGGAGAGAGGATGAGGAGGAGGACGAGGAGGAGGAGGATGCGGCGTCACATGTCCAACGAGGCAGGATGCCCCCTGGAGGCCAGGTAGAGGCCAGCACAGCAACTGTACAACACCGCAGAGCTCCGCCTGTGCAGGGCGCTGCCTCTGCACGTTATCAGAAAAGTTCTTTGGTGTGGGCCTTTTTTGAGACGAGTGCAGCAGATCGCACCACTGCTATTTGCAATATTTGTCTCAAGCGTATCTCGCGTGGCAAAAACATCAGCCGCTTGGGCACCACAAGCATGACCAGACATATGGCGACCTGCCATGCAGCTCGTTGGCAGGCACACATAAAAGACCCACACCAAAGAACTAAGCGGACCTCTCCTTGCTCCTCCTCAGCTGGGATCTCCATCCCCACTACACCTTCAGTCCTCTCTGAAAGCTGCTCTGAGAGGACTGAAGGTGTAGAATTCGGTGTGTCACAACCAAGTACTTGCAGTACACCGACGTCCGAATGCAGCAGGCAAATTTCCCTGCCCCAGCTGCTGGACCGTAGAAAGAAGTACACTCCCAGCCATCCACATGCCCAGCGGTTGAATGCTAGCCTTGCTAAATTGCTAGCACTTCAACTGCTGCCTTTTCAGTTGGTAGACTCGGCCCCCTTCCGTGAGTTTGTTCAATGTGCGGTTCCTCAGTGGCAGGTTCCCAAACGCCACTTTTTCTCGCGGAAGGCGATTCCGTCTCTCTACCGGCATGTGGAGGGCAATGTCCATGCCTCGCTGGACAGGGCGGTCAGCGGTAAGGTGCATATTACCGCTGACTCATGGTCCAGCAGGCATGGACAGGGACGGTACCTTTCTTTCACGGCCCATTGGGTCACTCTATTGGCAGCTGGGAGGGATGCAGGACAAGGTGCAGTAGTGTTGGAGGTTGTTCCGCCACCACGCCTCCAAAACGCGACTACTGCTACTGGTTGTGACACACCTCTCTCCTCCACCCCCTCCTCTTCTTCTTCCTCCAGTGCTCTGTCCTTGGAACCAGCGGTGCTCCGTAGGCGTACAAGGGGCTACGCAAGTACGCAGGCAAAAAGATGCCATGCCGTGCTTGCGCTGGTGTGTTTGGGGGACAGGAGCCACACTGGGCCAGAGGTTCTGGCAGCTCTGCAGGGGCAGGCCGAGAGGTGGTTGACGCCACGTCAGCTTAAGCCAGGAATGGTCGTTTCTGACAATGGCACCAACCTCCTCTCCGCCCTGCGACAGGGGCAGCTCACCCATGTGCCCTGCATGGCTCACGTCCTCAACCTGGTGGTGCAGCGGTTCTTGGGCAGGTTCCCAGGCTTACAGGATGTCCTGAGGCAGGCCAGGAAAGTCTGTGTGCATTTCCGCCGATCTTATAATGCCAGTGCTCGGCTGACTGAGCTGCAAAAGGAGCTGAACCTGCCCAAGAACCGCCTAATATCTGACATGCCCACCAGGTGGAACTCAACGTTGGCCATGCTGCAGCGACTGCACACGCAGCAGAGGGCCATCAATGAGTACCTTTGCGACTACGGCACCAGGACAGGGTCAGGGGAGCTTGGTTTTTTTTCCCCACGTCAGTGGAGCATGATCAGGGATGCATGCACTGTCCTCTCACCATTTGAGGAGGCCACGAGGATGGTGAGCAGTGACAGTGCATGCATCAGTGACACTGTCCCTCTTGTCCACCTGTTGGAGCATACGCTGCGTGGGATCATGGACAGGGCACTTGAGGCAGAACAGAGGCAGGAAGAGGAGGACTTCCTTGCCTCTCAAGGCCCCCTTTATCCGGACAGTGTTCCTTCTGTCCCACCCATCACACAGGAAGAGGATGAGGAGGAGGAGGAGGAGGAGGAGGAGGAGGATTGTGTGAGCATGGAGGTGGAGCCTGGCACTCAGCATCAGCAGCAGCAGTCTTTTAGGGATGATGTACAGTCCCAACAAGCCAGTGGACTTGTACGTGGCTGGGAGGAGGTGGCTGGCGATCATGTCATCCTCAGTGACCCAGAAGACTCCGGACCGAATGCCTCAGCTAACCTACGCTGCATGGCCTCCCTGATCCTGCAAAGCCTGCGGAAGGATCCTCGTGTTCTTCGGATCAAGGAGAGGGACCATTACTGGCTGGCCACTCTCCTTGATCCGCGGTACAAGGGTAAGGTTGCGGACCTTATCTTGCCGTCGCAGAGGGAGCAGAGGATGAGACATCTCAGGGAGGCCTTGCAGAAAGGTCTGTGCAACGCGTTCCCAGAAACTGGGAGGCTACAAACTCCTGGTCCTGGGCGACGAGTTGCTGAGGCTTCGGTCAGTGGCAGAAGGAGCGGTGGGGAAGGTGGACGTCTGACCGATGCGTTCAGACAATTTTTTAGTCCGCAGCCCCAAGGTATGATCGGTTCCAGCAACCATCGCCAGCGTCTGATATACATGGTGCAGGAATACCTTGGGGCAAGGTCAGACTTGGACACCTTTCCCACCGAAAATCCTCTGGCTTACTGGGTCCTGAGGATGGATCACTGGCCAGAGCTTGCACAGTATGCAATTGAGCTACTGGCCTGTCCTGCCTCCAGCGTTCTTTCCGAACGCACATTCAGTGCTGCTGGAGGATTTGTGACTGATCATAGGGTGCGCCTGTCCACCGCCTCGGTTGATCGACTGACCTTCATCAAAATGAATCAGTCTTGGATCACCACCAGCTACCAGGCACCTGAGGCGGATATAACCGAATAATTTTTAATGTCACATCCCTTCAAGACTGCCTATGCTGATGCTGAGTGACTGTCCTCTTATGTTCACTGACTATCCTCTTCCTCCTCCTCAATGATCCATGCCACCACACCAGTGCCTAAGGCACAATTTTTCAGCCCCTGTTTAACAGGGGCGTGTACTTACAATTTTTAAAAAAAATGCTTCGCAACACGTGTGACTGCTGTGCTCCAAGTACAGTCTCTGTGAGGGCCGTGTTGCAGTGTTGTGGCACCAGCACCAGTGCCTAAGGCACAATTTTTCAGCCCCTGTTTAACAGGGGCGTGTACTTACAATTTTTTTAAAAAATGCTTCGCAACACGTGTGACTGCTGTGCTCCAAGTACAGTCTCTGTGAGGGCCGTGTTGCAGTGTTGTGGCACCAGTGCCTAAGGCACAATTTTTCAGCCCCTGTTTAACAGGGGCGTGTACTTACAATTTTTTAAAAAAATGCTTCGCAACACGTGTGACTGCTGTGCTCCAAGTACAGTCTCTGTGAGGGCCGTGTTGCAGTGTTGTGGCACCAGTGCCTAAGGCACAATTTTTCAGCCCCTGTTTAACAGGGGCGTGTACTTACAATTTTTTAAAAAAATGCTTCGCAACACGTGTGACTGCTGTGCTCCAAGTACAGTATCTGTGAGGGCCGGGTTGCAGTGTTGTGGCACCAGCACCAGTGCCTAAGGCACAATTTTTCAGCCCCTGTTTAACAGGGGCGGGTAATTACAAATCTTGATCTAATAGTTCACAGCAGGGCCCATTCCTGCGCCCACCAAGAGTAACTATGAGGGCCTGCAGTCTTGTGGCAACACCGTCCACCACCACCGCCAAAGGCCCAATTTTTCTGCCCTGTTCATCAGGTGCTTGCAATTACAAATCTTGATCTAATAACTCACAGCAGGGCCCATTCCTGCGCCCACCAAGAGTAACTATGAGGGCCTACAGTCTTGTGGCAACACCGTCCACCACCACCGCCAAAGGCCCAATTTTTCTGCCCTGTTCAACAGGTGCTTGCAATTACAAATCTTGATCTATTAACTCACAGCAGGGCCCATTCCTGTGCCCACCAGTCTTGTGGCTACACCAACATCTAATAGGGCAAATTTCTGCAGAGTATATACGCCAGGCCCCTACTTTCAAACATCCAACTTACAAACGACTCCTACTTGAAAATGGAAAGAGAAAACAGGAAGTGAGAGGAAATCTACCCCTAGGAAGGGAAATTCTATCCTGTTAGATTTAATTTGGGAAAAAGGTATCTCCTCTCTACTGATACTTTATCACCAATCCTTGTTTCAATTAAAACCCCACTTTTTCCAAAAACATTTGTCATTGGGACGGAAAGTGAGGTGACATGTTCTGAACAGATGTGCAAAGACAGCAAATGTTACAGGGGTGATAACCCCTCCCTATGTTCTCCAAAAAGCTTAAAAATAGATTTTTTTGGGATGGAGCTACACTTCATAATGTACCTGTTCAGATTCTACTTAAGATCAAACCTAAAGCCGCAAGTGGTTTTAAATGGCTTCTTTTTTTCCTTTACAAATGTCATTTTGTGCAAGGACAGTTCTAAACACGGGAAACACATGCCACTTCACAGGCATACTTTGGACACCCCCCAGGTACCATATTTAAAGGAAAATGTCACTTTTTTTTTTTCACTTTATGCATCATTAAAATGACTGCTCCCGAAAAAACGTTAGTTTTTAAAAGTTCTTTTTGCATTGATATATGTCCCCTGGGGCAGGACCCGGGTCCCCAAACCTTTTTATGACATTAACATGCATATTGGCCGTTGTAATTAGCACTTTTGATTTCGAACGTTCGCGTCCATTATAACGTATAGGGTTCGAAAATTCGCTGCGAACTTTCGGTCCGTTCGAAGGTTCTGGTTCGAACCGAACCCGGGGGTGTTCGGCTCATCCCTACTCTAAAACTCTAAATGATAATTCAATATAAAGTGCACAAAAATAACAAATATAATGGCAAGTATGATATGCATAGCAACCTCAAAACTATATAAAAAAATGGGTGAAATTGAGTGCTCAAAGAAAATGAGTTCACTAATACAAATAAAATTAGTTCACTAATACAAATATAGTGGTCCACCATGCTCTAACTTTGGCCCTTGACAGTATTGGGCAGACACATATTTGCTTTCAAATAGTTTTTATTGAAGCGTAAATGGGCACAGTACATAACAGTATTTTTACAGGTCCAATATTGTGATGGCTTATCTGGACACAAAATACAGGTATTGAGACTTTTGCAATGAGATATCACAGAACTATCAAGAAGGATACATTGACCATATGTACATGCTTAAAGGGGAATAACACTTTCTGTTTATAGCTATACAATATTGTAATTGTGCAGTAAATGCATAACCGCATACAAAATAACATATTATAAAAGAAAAAACATTCAAACTAACACCACAGGACAATAATGCACATTTGGGTTTTAACCACCGGGGTAGATCATTAGGTTATGTTTTCTGTGGTTTTCCGATCCAGCAACTCCATGCAGTTTCATGAGCTGCTATCTTACCCGAGGTAAAAGCAAAAACGTTTTCATAGTGATAAGCTGCATTAACTCTATTTATTACTTCAGGGCAGACACATATTTTAATGAGAAGGAAGCAATTACACAACACTGCTTTGGTGGGAGATAACTGTCACAACCAACCACTTAGGGAAGGTATATTAAACCATAGTTGTTCATAACAGGTGGTCACATGTTTTACATCGACAGGTACATGTACTGTATACATACAGTGCCTTGCGAAAGTATTCGGCCCCCTTGAACTTTTCAACCTTTTGCCACATTTCAGGCTTCAAACATAAAGATATAAAATTTTTATTTTTTGTGAAGAATCACCAACAAGTGGGACACAATTGTGAAGTGGAACGAAATCTATTGGATTTTTGAAACTTTTTTAACTAATAAAAAAAATGAAAAGTCGTGCGTGCAAAATTATTCGGCCCCCTTGCGTTAATACTTTGTAGAGCCACCTTTTGCTGCGATTACAGCTGCAAGTTGCTTGGGGTATGTCTCTATCAGTTTTGCACATCGAGAGACTGAAATTCTTACCCATTCTTCCTTGCAAAACAGCTTGAGCTCAGTGAGGTTGGATGGAGAGCGTTTGTGAACAGCAGTTTTCAGCTCTTTCCACAGATTCTCGATTGGATTCAGGTCTGGACTTTGACTTGGCCATTCTAACACCTGGATACGTTTATTTGTGAACCATTCCTTTGTAGATTTTGCTGTATGTTTGGGATCATTGTCTTGTTGGAAGATAAATCTCCGTCCCACTTTCAGGTCTTTTGCAGACTCCAACAGGTTTTCATCCAGAATGGTCCTGTATTTGGCTGCATCCATCTTCCCCTCAATTTTAACCATCTTCCCTGTCCCTGCTGAAAAAAAGCAGGCCCAAACCATGATGCTGCCACCACCATGTTTGACAGTGGGGATGGTGTGTTGAGGGTGATGAGCTGTGTTGCTTTTACGCCAAACATATCGTTTTGGATTGTGGGCAAAAAGTTAGATTTTGGTTTCATCGGACCAGAGCACCTTCTTCCACATGTTTGGTGTGTCTCCCAGGTGGCTTGTGGCAAACTTTAGACGAGACTTTTTATGGATATCTTTGAGAAATGGCTTTCTTCTTGCCACTCTTCCATAAAGGCCAGATTTGTGCAGTGTACGACTGATTGTTGTCCTATGGACAGACTCTCCCACCTCAGCTGTAGTTCTCTGCAGTTCATCCAGAGTGATCATGGGCCTCTTGGCTGCATCTCTGATCAGTCTTCTCCTTGTCTGAGCTGAAAGTTTAGAGGGACAGCCAGGTCCTTGGTAGATTTGCAGTGGTCTGATACTCCTTCCATTTCAAAGTGATTGCTTGCACAGTGCTCCTTGGGATGTTTAAAGCTTGGGAAATCTTTTTGTATCCAAAT